>DWPT01002614.1:0-15877 GCA_018251895.1 Agathymus mariae mariae | reverse complement strand
CGTTTCTTCTCCTCGATGTTAAAGCACCTTTCCGAAACGGTAGTAGAAGCAAAAAATGACGTGCATAAGTGTATTTAAAGAATACCTATATGATTAAATGATTTTGAATTTGAATTTGAAGCAACATTGTGACATAGGCTTCAAACATCAAATCAATGGAAAGTTGCAAAGCAATCGACATCTAACAGGCTTAAATGTTTTAATCTTTTAACAAGTACCACTCATAAAGTATCTGTACACACAAGTTTCTACTATCAACAATAAAAATATATAATTATATTTACTTCACTTTGTTCTACCTTCATAATGTGATGCACTGAGTGTACAATGTAAACACCTATTGTTATCGTGTGCCAAGTAAAAAACGTACGACACACAAAGAGCGGCGACAACAAAGCACGTTTCTGCACCGCTGTGGCTGCGTAAACTAGAACTCATAATGTACACCTACAAGCTACAAATTGTTAACTAAACGTGTATTTAAAGGAACCAATATTCTAGTCTTCTTTATTCAGAACATAATTTCGTTAGTTTCACACAAAAAATTGTAGTATTAAGCAATGAATACTGTAGTATATATTGTTTCTGTTTACTTATTGTTTCCAATAAGTACCTTTTTTCTTTTATATATATATACATCTCTCTTTCTATTGAATTTGTATTATTCTCACTACTACGCTGCTGTCATAGTTATTGTTTATGTACATATATATCCCTTTTTTCCCCTACCCGTTTGTATAAATCTAATGTTTTCGTCATCATAACCAGTCTATTATTGAGTTCAAAATTTACAGAAAACTTGTATAGCAACATACTAACAGAGAATTAATTAATCATACACCTACCACAAGATAAGAGAAGGCGTTCAACAATGCGAGAAAATCCTTAGTAACCATTTATACGCACTGTAAGGTAGATTAGTCTCTGGCTGGGAAAGAAAAACGTGAAAGTGAGAGGTATGGGTGTCTCGAGGGGTGACGGCTGGCGGGGCGCTCGGGCGCCGCATCGATCGCCCCGACGCCCCCAAGGCGCGGGCCCGCCGTCAGCTGTTAGCGGCCTGATCCACCTCGTCTCGTCGCTTTCGGACTCCAGCTTTTAAGACGACATCCCAACGTTCCCGTATTAAGGAATGCTCGACCCACCCACGTGAAAAACTCGGCGCCTACCCATATATTTCTTATTCTTTTATCGTTCAATTCGATGTCTGAATTCTCTTGCAAGTTTGTTATTCGATTGACTTTAAAAAAACAGCCTTATAATTATATAGAATTCATCTCTTACCTAACACACAGTGAATAATTAGAGATTTTGTAACTTTTAAACATTTTACTAAACAAGATTGTAAAGTCGTAAAAAGGGGGGGTAACTACCACTAATATTTAAAATTTATCTTTAAAAAGTCTTAAACAAAGTCGATAATACTCTCTGTTTGTCATATAACTATTCAAAACATTTTGATTCATATATTTGATACTATTAATCACACAATTTCCTCCGGTTACATCGTCTTAAGAAACAGTTGAGAATTCCATTCCACTTCCATTTATGTGTTTCGAAGCGGACGTAGATCAGGCTAACGTAATATTAATGTTATCACAATAAATATATCACACTGATTAAACAAAACCCAACGCAACTAGTTAGAATAACAAATAAATCTCCCATAAATGATATCTAACGAATGCACTCACATTGTAAAAATGTAAATAAAGTAGTTCTAGACAGGAAGCACGCGCACGAAGAGCTCTCTATTCATTACGAAAAATATATACAGGCCGAGTTCACGGTACGTTATTTAGGCATCTATCAAAAGGTGACCTATTGGCTCTTGCTGGATCAATTACACGATGACACACTGACATCTGTTAAACTGTAAACAGACGCATATCAATAACAGAACAACATAAACATGATTATTAAACACACTCGGACGATGGCTAATTTGAAAACATTCCTTGTAGAACTATCGTAATCTTTATATCGCCATTCCACGTTAGCGGAGGTCGTTTCAAACTAGTTTTATATGAGTAAATGCGAATTATTCAATACAGACAATATTTTTAAGTTATATCATAAAATAGGTTTATTTTCGGTAATATCGGATTTTCTGTAATCAATCGAAGTTTCTTTAATCAGGTTTATATTAGTTTCATGTAAGGATTTTTGGAAGGGTAGTTAAATATTTTCATCGGCTCTTATTTGTTCTTACAGTAATAATCGAAATATCTCGGAAATCAAACATTTTTAACTATTTTAAAAGACACTACATTAGGATTTACAATTAGGTTTTTCATCAAAGCTCTGCAATCACTAGTTACTACGAAATAGATTTCTAACAAAATATATAACTTATATACAGAACATTTACAGAATGAGATTAAATCAATCAATCAACAAATCCTTTTGCATAATGGAATGCGATTCATTTAATATTCTTATAAGACAAGAATAAAAACAGAGAACGTTCATTTCACTTGTCTTTTAATTGTAAAGGATCAATGTAAAAGACTTTCAAAATTTAAATGTAAGTAGTAACACTTTGTCCTGAAATTTGAAATTGTTCCTATTTTGTGAAAAAATTGCAAATCAGTTCGGATATTTCAAAACTTATGATTTTTTAAATATGCTGATCAAAACCGACAAAATTTATTTGTTTAAAATCTCCCTAAATGTCATAAATAAAATTGTTAATAGTAATCGATTAACTTCATGATCGATGATAAGTTAATGTCTCGTCATCAGTGTCGATAGCTCGGGACACAGGAAAAAAATTAAAGGATAACCACGTTATATAAGAATATAATTTGAAATATGGAGAGAAAATGTCTGTGGGGAGTCTTGAACACAAAGACCTAACATTGACTGTTAGGAAATAGGTAGTTATTTGTCTAGTAAACGTAAATGTTGTTACAACAAGTTAGACAGTAAGTCAGTCGCCCGTCTCTATCGTAATTATATAAATTTTCTACTTTAAATTTAAACCTAAAGGTAGTCTGTTATTAAATATATTAGGATAATTAGTTATTATTGCTCAGTGAAAAAACCTATTACCTTTTTTCGTTTATGTAATTTTTATTAACCACTGGTAAGTCTTGCGGACGTGTATCTACCTGTGTTTATTTATTTACTTGTCCATTTATAAAAAAATAATGTTCTGCGTACTGTATGTAATAACCTAGAGTCCGTCAAAAAAATGTGAAACCATGAACGATTTGTTCATTCTGATGAGATTCCAATGACGTATATCTTCCAATGATATATTTTTCAAAAAGCTTTTAAAATAATTAACAACACGTTATTTTTCGTTACGGATGAACCATTTAGTGATAGCTAATTTGTTTATGAACAAAGTAACCATATATACATAAACATAACAAGTTTAAAATATTGTCGTTATTCAAATATGTAAACAATGGCATCTAGTGGCGAAATGAAATGGATAGGGTGCTAATATTTCCCATGTATAAATACTACTAATATATACAAAATTGTAGCTACCAGTTGAATGATACAAAAGCTGAAACGCTACAGCAACATCTATAGGGGAGTCACAATCAAAGAGGATAATTCACAAATCTTGTCCATCAAAAAATACGTATTATTAGAATAGTAAATTTATACTCGTATGTATAATAAATACGTATGTATTACACATACATCTATACCTATATAATTGATTTTAAACCTATTTCGAAAAAAATATGTTCATTTTCAATCTCAATTACCAAATAATAGAAGCTTTTATTCAACTTATCACCTTTCAAATACAAAATAGAACACTTTGTATTAATCGTCTTTGAAAGTAAACTTTACCATAATAACAAAGAGCACCTGAGCAATCTGGTTGGCAGGCATCTCGTCGGGTTCAGTAGCGAACTGCGGCGGCGGCGGCAGCACGGGGGGGAAGGCGCGCGGGTGGGAGCGGAGCCCGCCCGGGACCGCAGCGCGCCCCTGCATGCGCTCGCGCCCGCACGCCCGATACGACCCTCAACACATGACACTACTAACAGCAGCGAAGACCGTCACACTTACTTAGGTAACACTCGCCGATCTTGGAACCACAAACCAAGGACTAATAGTTTTTTTTTCTTTTTATAACTAATATTTCTTATGTGGTGCTGTGGTTTTGTAGGTCTAGACAATTTAATATTTTGGTGGCGATAAAGAAATTCTAAAACTTCAATATGTTATTGCTCTGTCACTCATATCAGCTCCATACATCTTGAGATTTCTAATTGTTTAGCCGCTCTGTTGGCTACGATGCGTCACGACTGTGATATCTGATGTGAAAAACCTATTATATAGCTACGTTGTTGTGTCTGAAGAGACGATATAAGAAGAAAGTAAATCATACTATTATCAAACCGCCCCGTGTGACATGAACGCATTTTCATGGGGTTAGATTTTTTTTTAATTTGTTTATCTGTTCGAGCGTTACGAAAATACTACTTTACTATTCACAGACCTATACTTCATATTTAATACAAACATTAATGTATTGATCGAAAACAGGAGGATAATTTATAATTTCAAGGTAACATGCAGATCTTCTACGCCGGACAGTTTTTTTTTATTAGTATGAAACACAATCCAACGCAAATCCGGGTCGAACTTGATCAGTTTATTGTTGTTTTTTTCTTAAAATAAGTAATAAAGTCACTAAATGCACAAGCATAAAATGGTTAGCATAGTTAAATACATTTTTCAAATTATTTAAATGGTTATCAATGTATAAGCCTTTGTATAACAGAATCTAGGAGGACTAAGGTTTAAGACACTGCGAATTTGTGGCTTCACAATTTGCAAGATCTTGTGAAATAAAAAAGACAACCAACGATTGGAAACTTATGTCCACTGCTCCGGAACCAACTGCTACAATAGTTTTGTTAATGAAGTAACTTTGTCCAACACAACCTCGGTAATGACGTAGTCTTTAGATAGAACCAGAAAAGAAATATTGCATTACAAAACGTTTCAGATTTGCTCAACCTTGCAAGCATCGACGTCACGTTTTGTCTTGCAACTTTTATAGCGATTGTGTTGTCTACATTTCAAAATCGAAAATGCATATTTTAAGTTAATACATAATAATGTTTAAAACTTTTGAGATCTCAACCGTTTGGCCCTCTGAACTAATATGGTACTTACAACATTAATACAAGCTTACAACATGGGTCAATCCTGGCTTTAGGACCTGTTTGACAATATCAGTTCATTACGAATTATCTAGTGTTTACAGAACATCCAATACTAAATTATTCTTTTGTTCTTAACATGAGCTTTCCAACGCGACTGTGTGTCGTGCGTCATAACAAGATCTGTCTTTTCATGTGGTATTTGTTTTTCATTTATATAAACAGGAAAACACTGTTTTTTCTTATTGTTGGATTCATTGACTTAAATCCTACTTTTTTTTTGTACACATGAACTTTTTCTGCCGTTACTTTGGACGTATTGCCTACTATAATTAAAGCAGCGTCCTCAGCAATGTTTGTGATACTATTGTTTCAATCACATGTATACACTGGGTATAGAACCTCCTTTAATAACGCCGCGTGTCAGAATACACAAAATTTTTTGACAGTCCTTTCATAATCATGATCGAATAACTAAAGTGATTTTGAAAAGAATAGTAATTGTACCATGATCAGGACGGAAACAGTGTTAGAAGGAATTCAATACATTTTGTTTTGTTAGTTGGTACAATTATAATATAAGGCGTTCTAAGACTACAATAGATCAATAGAAGTTGAAGATAAGATGGATTTAATTGAAATAATGTTAAGGAAGGAAGAAAGAAGAACATTAATAATCATTTTACCCGATGAGTCCGACTGAACTGATCTAATAAATCAATACTGCAATGGAACTGGATTAAAAAAACAGAGGTCAGAAGTGGGTGTTTATAAAGAGTTCGAATTAATATCTATATCAATGTTCGAAGTGAGAAATCAGTAGTAAAAAGCTAGAAGTAATTAAGACTGTCAAAATTTTGAATATAGTGATACAGAATTATTAATAGTTTTGCAAACTTCTAATGCCCCTAAATTTTCTAAAGCATGAATGAATATTGCCTTCTATTGACTTGTGAACATGACATCTTTTTTTAAGTTTTACGGCTTAGCGAAAGCACCTGTTTTTTGTAGTCATCGTCGCCTATGGACATGTGCAACTCCAAAAGAGTACAATTCATCGCCAGCCTTAAAGAAGAGCTTTTTTACACCTTATTTGAAGAATCCCATGTCATAGCGCTCGTACGTACGTTGCTAAGACCTGGTACTGTTATTGATCGCCACGAATCCAATCGAAGTGGACGGGTTACCAGAAATATATTTAAAGTAGTTAATTAAATGCACACTAATTTAATGACATGACGGATAGATATGCGCTCAAAGTCTTTCGTAACGTATTTTAATCATAACGTGGCGAAGTATCACTCTGGTCTCTATAAGCAGCCGCCACCCTCTTACCTAGATCCGTAGCTAAAGGCACATTTTCTATCCGTAACATTTTCTCAGATATAAAATCGCCATAACCGAGTAATATTTTACGCCGCACCGCACAGAGTGAAACGAACAGCCTTTAGCATGAGTTTAGTCAAATTAGGTCAGAACTGAGCGAGTGCGCGTTTCAGTAATTGTAGGGAAAAGACGTAGAATGAGGTCGGTCATGACTTCATGAGCCTCCCAAACGAACGTCAAAAACAAAACAAATACTTTTCATCGCGTAACGAACTTCACGAGGATTCCATTTTATTTGGGCTAAGAGAGAAGCGGGTAGATCCATAAAATTAAGATTTTACATAATGTTATTAAATTAGAGCAAAACACTTATCTTAATTGTCTCACTCATAAATTCGTGATATCTACGTTTAACCACTTACAAAGGCGTTGGATTCCTATAATAGCTTTGAAAATATCTTTATCATTAATAATATCACCTTGTCAACAATTTACTACGAAAATTTCGAGCCCTTCCAATCCCCAGTTCAGAGATAGATTGGGTGGCAAAATTAAATCTTCAAAAAGTCTTCAATTAATTATTATATATCTCACTGTTAACAAAACTTTGAACTAAAACGCATTCCCGGCGGCTTGCCAGAATCCTCCTAGATCTCAACATTGTCGTGGCTAACAATTTATCACGCTAAATTATTATCTACCTCACCTTCTGACATATAATTGACCACAATACGACGACATCAAATAGAGATACGGCAGACCCGTATTTGCCATTACTTGCCATAGATTTTCTTACCTTACCAAGCAATTTAAATATGAGTGGATTAAATACTCATTCCCATTTTGACTATCTTACCGTGCCTTACAATCAATCACATATAACAATTTAAATAACAATTTTTTTCTCTCGATATACTTTTTGACTCTATATCATCTAAAATCTTGTTAAAAGAAATATCAGTTGGTACGTAAGACAGCGAACTTCAAGCATACCATTAGATAATACCTAGCTCAAGTTAGTACTAAAAAGGAAGCAAAATTTTTTTTCGTTCTAAAGCATTTTCCTGATAAAGATAGTTTTTAACTGATTGCTAAAATGGCATCAAACATGTAAATTAATTTATGATTTATTACTGTGAAAAGAATCTTAAAAAAAATGTAATTCCGAATAATGACATAATATGTTCCAAGCACACACAGACGTGTCTAAACGCGTACGTATTTAACAATGCACCCTCTCCGGCCCGTGAACACTTAAATCTTCACCCTACCCAGCCAGTAAGTAAAAAAGAACTATACAAATAGCAACGTTTCAATTCCTTCAGTATTTGTCACGCACTGTTGCAATATTAAAATCCAAATATACTTAATCAGCTAAATACGGGGTTCAAACTTCGATTTTAGTTTGATAACATTTTTAAAATAAGAAACAAATAATATTTAATTACTTAAGCCATAAAAAAAAAAACATTTTCAATTTTATGCTTCGATCATTGTTATATTGTTTACTAGCGGTCCCGTCCGACTATGTTCGGATTGGATAATTAATTATATGCACAAGATTATTAACAAAAAAAAAAACGTTTTTGCCTTGATAAAACATCATTACAATGCGCAGTCACGTATTCTCACTATAAACCAATTTTCGCTAAGATCTATCAAGCCGTTCTTGATTTGTAATGGGTCATATTGACAATTAATGTCGGTGAGACAAAACGAATATATATTATGAAATTTTACAAAAAAAGGGGAATGTACAGACCGAGAATGAAAATACTCAAGACAAAATGGAAGCGTTGAATGCTTAGTAAATTGTTGATTCTCAAAGGACAAAACGAATTTAAATATTATTAAAAACGTATAGGTACGTATATATGAATTTAAATCACATCGTTAAATAATGTCCGCGGGAAACCGCAATCATTGCCCACAGGTGGCACAGCTAACCAAAATTAAGAACACAAATAAACCAACAGATAATGTAATTATAACAGATACCCGATAAATCAGAACGGAACTAACTAAAATCGTTTATTTACGGATGCATGTGGGTGACTGGACTCGAACATAAACTTGACGTCGATAGAAATTGTCCGACGTGAACAAAACGGGAGTGAAAAATATGCGTCACCCCATTGCCTTTATAAATACCAAGAATTTACTCGTATATATGTTTATATCAATACGCAAGTTAATACATTCCAATGCAAAGTGAAAGGATTGTTACTTTTGGGCGATTAATTTCGAAACGAGAACGAAATATGAGTAAACATCTTAAATTTTAGTATTGTAATCTGCAACCAAATATGTAATGTGATCCCGTACACTTTCGAGATAAAAAAAATGCAGTCATACAAACGGCACCTAAGTAGTTGACCTACATTATTGTTAAATTATATTTATTTATTTGTCGATATATGTTTATGAGATTTTCAAGATGTCACCTTGATGGATATTAACTTAAAATGCCTGATTTGTCTTTGGAAAATAAAACTTTTAAGACAAGCGACAACATTTACAGTATAGTTCACAGATATGGACTGTCACTCATTTTTTAAATTAATGTTAATAGTAACTTTTTTAGTCACTTATAAAATATTTATATAAGCCAAATATCCCATATGTTGGTATTATCATAAACCCACAATGAATTCAACGAATTCTTAAGCCCCGTCACGTGTTTTGCGCATTCAATCGCGCCGATTCCGTGGATCTACACAAACACCTTTGACTCCATTCTTATCCCATAGCAATGATTGTACCTTTGTCGTTGTATCTACAGTGTCGAAACTAGCAAATGTGACAATATTAATTGCTGACGGCTGTAAGGATTATTAAGGAGATCAGGGAGTTGGTGACAATGCAATGGTCCCGGAGGGCGGACGTCGCTGTTTAGGCGGTTGGACCGGGCGGCGCCTGACGCGAGACTGCCGCCCGCCCCGCCCTGCACCAACTAGCATCTGCCGCCCACCCGCTCGCCATCAAAACACAGATTACGGAGACACGTTTATTAGCCAAAACGCTACTTAAACTTTGATCGTTCTACAACAAACATGAATAAAGCATAGCGTTTTAGCACAAACAATAACACAATCACATACAACTATTACAACTATAACAATACGCATCTAATTTTAAATTTAGGTTGAAATCTTCAGGCTTCCAGAACTTGACGGTCACACCTGAGTAATTTGCAAGCGTGGAGGGTTCGGCTGACGGCGAGGCGGGCGTCGGGGTTGCGATTCGTAACACCTACCGCCCAGGGAACGCATCCGCCGAGAGCAATCGGTTCTGGAAGGTAGATTCCACCATCTTCGAGATTCTTTAACTCCAAAGGTGGTCACCATTCGATCACCGGGTTTAGATATGTCATAAACTATCTTAGGACTATCCACGGCTTCTGCACCTGGTGCGATGCGGTGTCTGGCAGACGATATAGCTCTTTTGATCCCATTCAAAGCACGACGTGCAGGCCCTTCGTCTTCTCTGTCCGGACATACTTTTGATGATGGACTCAGATAAATTGGCGGTGGACATCCCTCCGGTAGGTTCCGGTCCTTTCTCACGAGGTGACGAAGTCTGCTAAAAATCGTCGGAGGTGGATCGGTGTTTGTTCCGACGGTACAAACCCGTGGCCGTCTATAATCTCGCTCCACTGGCACCGGAGTCGGAATATTGTACGGATGAGACGACAAGGGTATGGTCGATGAGGCCCGTCGAGGTGATGCGTCTTCATGAAGATAAGCGATGTGTAAAGTGCTGATGCTTAAGGGCTGTTGCGGCGGCGGCCAGAGATCCCGCGTAGGGGGAACGGGCGCCGGTCGTTCACCCATCATCCTCCGAGCCAGCTCACCTGGTTGCCACAGATAACTCGCCGTCAAGTTTCCGTGCGGTTGCATTCCGTCGCATACCTTCAGTAACTAAAGGCGAGGCAGCTTCACTAATCCAATACAAGGGTTTGCGCACTTGTTAGTATTCCGCGATAATAAAACGTACATGTACCTACATCAAACGTTGCGTTTAATTGGATCACACCTACATGGATGCGGAAAACTTTATACTTTTAGAGATTCATACACATAGTACGTCATTGAGGAAAGTGCATTATTAATAAAAATAAGTACATACCTTCAAAGGTCTTGTGATAGTGACTGTCCCAATCATAGTAGTCGAAGCCATGGTAGAAGGATTACCTGTAATATTTAAAGTACAAAATTATTTCGCATTTTTTTTTTCAGATATTTTTGGACGATCAATTAATGTTTGGTTATAGTAATGTTTCCTAAAGTGAAGTCCGTGGAAAGATCACAAAGGTAAAGGTCAATTTGATTAAATAAAATTTATCGGACGTGATGGAATGCTAGCCCAAGATAATTATATCTTGTAACGTTTTTAACAAGCTTCCCACGTTTTTTTTATTATAATTGAATTATTTTGTTAATAGCTTAATTTTTATTTTAATCTTATTCCACATTCATTTATTCAACAGTCATAATTGAAAATTTAACTTTCTATTGCTGTTAATACAAACTCGGTTTGCTAACAAAGCGTGTTTTGCTAGTTTTTTTTAACTGTAGTTGTATTTATCTGTATAACCTATTATCAGATTCTCACCATCTCTATAGGGACCCACCAACTGCGCGCGATAATTTGTACACTAACAAAATAATCACCAAAATCTAATCATAAATAAGGGAGTTATCTCTGTATATACATAATATATATGTGTACTAGCTGACCCGGCGAACTTCGTACCGCCCATCAGCCGATTCTTAAATTTTTTATTTTTTTTTAATACTTATTCTGCTACACCGGGACAGCTAGTAAGATAAAAAAAGAAAAAAGAAAGTTAACAAGTCAACAATTACTTTATATCAAAAAAATAATAATTATAAAACACTTAAAATTCTTTTAATAGTCAGTCATCCTATAAATGTTTACAAATATTGACATTAATATTTATACGATACTAACTCATTTTATTATTTTGTGTTCCCAGAACCCCTCCACTAACATTTGAACTTTATGGAATAGTATTAAAGTTCAAATTGACTTTTAAGTATTATTACGATTCTTTTGTATGGGAATATAAAAGTGTTGTTTTTAGACTTTCTCAAGCATTTTTTTTAATTTTTCTCCCCGTAAGAACCATACTCGTACTTCAAGGAATATTATAAAAAAAGAATTAGCGAAATCGGTTCAGCTGCTCTCGAGATTTGCGCTTAGCAACACATTTAGCGATTCATTTTTATATTATTATTATTCACCCAAGATACCAAAATGGTGAATCCTTAAATTTCTACAGGAAACCATAATTATTTCCGTATATGGAACTCCATTCTGTGCCAATACGATTACGATCGGTCACGAGTCGTTGATCGATGGAATCTGAGAATTATGAAGTACTCTTTAGACTAGAGATTCTCAAACTATTTTGGCAAGATACCCTTTTTCCAAAATGAATACGTCAGACCACATAACCAAATTACTTTATAAATCCACCACCATCTACTAATTTACAAAACACTAGAAAAACACGTAGCATAAATTATACAGTATCTTGAAAATTTCAAATAAGAACTTGTGTTAATTAATGGGGGTCGATTGTAGACCTTGTCGAACTCCAAAATCAGTTTTCGTTAAGTCGATCCCTGGCAAATCGATTTCGATGCCAAGGGATCGATACTGATCACCTTGGGAATCACTGCTCTAGACGTGTGAAGCGACATGTAAAGAGGAGTACTGAAGTTGGAGTTTATAATTGAACTTAATTTTGAGAAGATCACATGCGTTTTGACGCAATCAGCGTACTTCACGTAGGCCATAAATGAGGTGGCAAAACTCTTAAATCAAATGGAACAGTTGATACAAGCCCTAACCGTTTAACAGCAAGGCAATGAATGATTAATGTCGCAATTAATTGGTTACAGAATTTCAGGCATTCAATTACGTCAAATGAACAAGAGCAGTTAGAGAAGCAGCGTTTGCTTAAAGAATTTAAAATAAACTTTTTTCTATCCACTGAAATCGATTAGTAGAATAAATAAATTTAAAATCCACTGAAATCGATTAGTAGCTAATAAGTTATCTTACAGAACCCACGATATCGAGTGCAACGAGGATTAGATATCAATGACAGATACATGTTTGTGCAAGATAAATGGCAGTTGGTGTTAGCTGGTCTAAAATCGGACGTTACGTCGTTAGTCAAAAATATAGTTTATTTGACACGTATTTTATGTTATACCTATTGACAAAATGAAACCGTTTAAATTAAATTTCTTACAATGATTGGCATACAGTTGACGTACGTATGACGAAGACCTGAAAGAAGCGACTTACGATTTAATGAAACGGTCGTTAAGTTGTATTTTATATCATGCTAACGTCAAAAGTTTTATTGATCCCGGTGTGTGGCTACATCCAGCTTTGAATAGAATATTCTTTGCTCGTAGTGCATTTTGCTGAAGATGGGACTCTGATTGCGGGGATATACTATACATGTATATATCATGTATCATATATGATATATCACGTATCGACGTTGAATATGGTTTGTGATAGTGGTTTTGGATTTCTCAAACTGTGTGCGTATTACAAAGTAATTGCTGCCTTTACGAGAGGCAATGTTGTGAAAAAATCTCAATACCTGAGAGTTCTCCATAATATTCACAATGGCGGTATAGCTTTAACCACTATTATTGCAATTTATGCATGAAGACCTGAATATAACAGTAGGAAAATTATGGCTGGCGATTAATGAGTGAATGAATCTATCATCCTCGGTGCAAATAAAATAAGATACAGATATGGTGACGAACTAATAATAGAAACATGTGACGATTGTTTAATTAAAGATCAAATCCATCGCATGCCGTATTTCCCGTCATTCGTGTCGTGCTAAATGCGTTGATTCGTCATTTGACGTTAGCTACAATCTAAACGAATGAATTTACAACTCGTATTGTCAATAAGTTGTGATTGCTTGAGACTATGGTATAGATGAAGATATTAACAACATGGACGTCTGGAAATAATAACTTCAAAACCAGTTCGGCGCAGGATTAAACCTATTTTGTAATTGAAATGTGTTGTTTTAAAAGATGTGCTGAGATGTTTCTTTCGCCGTGTCTTCACCTCAATGTTAAAGCAAATTATCTAAACGGCGGTAGAAGTAAAAAATAACGTGAATAAGTGTATTTACGGAATACCTAAATGATATCAATTTTAAATTTGAATTTGTATGTATTATGTTTTTTCTTTATCTGAGTGCTTTTGGTATGTCATTCAAAGATCTGCAAAGATAGTTAAGCCTTATGCTTAACTATTTCGATTTACTATAACATCCAACAGCAAGGTAACAAGCGAAAAAGATCATTATAAAAATAAGTCCAGTATTAAATCATAATAACAGTAAAATAAAAACTCACAGACTCACACTGACAGTGTCTCATCTTAGCTACCTTATTGTTTGATCGTATTTGCATATTAAGTACAAAGATTGCCGAAATAATGAATGAATTAGTGAATTTATATTGATATAATTCGAACTGCGCATAGAAAGCACGACTAAGGACATAATAAAGATATAAAGATCGAGTATCCGCGTATTATGTTTACAAGATGCGTACCTACGTAATAGAAATTGACGTCACTGTGTCTAAACATAACGAATGACGAATGTTCGTTCATTATTATTTTGAGTATTTTCAGGTCTACTGTCGATCTTGTTTGGTGTTGCTGTCTTTGGTGTTATGGACATTTATCATGATCAAGGTAATCTCAAAATTTTCAAAATTACACTTGTCTGTTCATTAGTCAGATACTGGTATAAAAATGCTTTATAATAATAGCTTATCTAAGCGTATGTTAATTTGGATATTGATTACTTTAAATTTTAGGATAGTCCGGAATGAGTACAGAAAACGCTATTCATAGCGGTGCTAGACAGGTACGAGTATAATACCTGTGTATTATGTTCACATTACTCGTATAGAAACGCAGGATGACTGACTTCAATGTGTCTACGCACAACAGAAACACCAAAGATGAATGATCCTTCATTATTATTTTGAGTGTTTCTAAATTCCACTGTCTTGTTTATGTGTTTGTGTATATGTGAAATTTCACGATCCATTTAAACAGCCAATACTTGCCGACTTTAAAGCGGATGTAGCAAAGATTGGAACAAACATTGTTTCGTTCACATATGTTTCACTGCTATTTCATGACGGTTACAAAAATACATTAGCACACTATTAATAAATAATTCGTTCATTATCGTTTCAAAATACATATGTACATCGGTGAGTTGTTTTAGCCATATTGTGGCGGCCTAGAATATTCCCCTCAATCCCATGCTGGCAGAACAGGGTGTCGTAAGAGACGACGGAAGCCAGCCTGCTTGGTGGTAGGGTTTCGCGTAAGGATTATATAATCAGTATTATTATTAAATCATTAATATTATTACTGGTGTTATTATCTTCCCGCGAAGCCTGCCCGGCTAGCGACCATCCTCCTCCTTGAGTCAGCCGTAAAACGTGTCGTGTCGTGTTCCGGCTGGGGGCTTGATAGCAAGTGTGCATATTGTGTGTTATTGAGATTTTGAGTCGTATTGTAATCGTCATAGAAGGATGGATATGAAATTTCGGATCTTTATATGCATAGGGATATAAGATTAATATTTTTCTTGTTTAGATACAGTTACGGACGTGAAATTATTTCGGATTATCCGATTGTTTGGGATAATTTCAGTTACAGATATCAGATGAATTAGGACTTGAAAAAAATATTTAATGTATTTACAAGGTAACATTTTGACTTCAGGTATTATTTTAATGACAGAAATAAATTGCCTTAAAAGTAAAATAATAAAATCTGTCTAAAAATGAGAACGACAAGCCGAGTGTTTCGGCTCGGCAAGTTTATGTAGTTTTACGGCCTCTGTATCCAAAATAATTTGAAACGTTTTTATCGTACTCGGCTATATTTCAATTTCGGATATCCGATAGTTTCGACACAAAACAGCTGTAGTTTGAATAACCCCAAGGAACATTTTAATAACTAACACTATATCGAAGGAGTGTTTTTAAGTATTAAGTAACTAGTAGGCACTTTATTGATACATATATAGAACACAATAGATTCATGAAGTCACCTAATGACCCACGATTTTAATTAAACTCAGCATACGTGTAAGTGACGTCGCATACGACACAGTAATGTCTCAACGTTAACTCGTAGTTATTAGCTAAGTTTTGTTAAATATGAAATTGTCATTTTTATAAAAGTAATATAATGTATTTGTTTTTTTTTTTATTGTGCGATTACCGTAAATGTAAAAATATTTACCAGAACGGAACACACATTTAGCATTCATTGCAGTTATTCTCGAGGAAGGCTCACATGTGTAAGGT
>DWPT01002613.1:0-15878 GCA_018251895.1 Agathymus mariae mariae | reverse complement strand
GATATAAAATACATGCTAACTGTAATTATTTGATGTTTTATAGTCATGAAGGTCATACTTCATATGATTACTTTGTATCTGTACCTTGAGATTTTAAACAAGTGATTGGGTTCACTATTTCTGTTATTATTGGAACAATATTTTTATTTACATGGAGAACACCCCAAATTAATATTATCTCTGCTACAATATTTGGGTTTGTTTCATCTTATTTTATTAGGTCTGTATCAACCTGCTTCTCAGGACAATGGTGATATCTACCACCTCCACCAGCACTGGCTATTTTATTACATAAAACATGATACAAAAAAAAACATAAATAATTACTCTATAGATACAAAATACTTATAAATACACTGTATTAATTTAAACATTGATGCATGAGTCATG
Organism: Agathymus mariae mariae; assembly: GCA_018251895.1. Lineage (NCBI taxonomy): Eukaryota > Metazoa > Arthropoda > Insecta > Lepidoptera > Hesperiidae > Agathymus > Agathymus mariae. Next base: position 15,488 of record DWPT01002613.1, on the reverse strand, counting down.
AATCAACATATAATTTTACATATTTTCATATAATTGTGGCATAAATATATATAACGAAAACTCGAACCTCTTTTTGAACATATGTTCACAGCTTGGTGTTGGTATTTAATTATGCATAAACAGAATTATTTATTGTCATTATTCAAGTGAGAAATTATTCAGAACTGAAGTTGAATGAGAAATGCAAGGTTTAACAGTACTTTGTGTTTCAAAACATCATCGGAAAATATGCCAAAAGGAAGTTTTTAGGGCTCGGCTCCCATCTCCTAACTGACGATACCTGTACGATACTCCACCTCATACTTCCATAGGGGTTTTGTTACGTCTGAATGTCGAAGGTTTTCAGTTCGCTATCTAACGATAATCTAGGCCAATGGCTGAGCGTGCCCATGGAGATGTGAATCTTAATCAATTTTTATATGAACTAATACCAATTGGTCCTACTAAAATCGATGAAGATGCACGATTTCGCTGCGCTTAACTGAGAACTAACATATATCACAATGTTATAATTTAATTTAAATCAGCGAGATCAATTCGAAATTATATTTAATTCAAATCAATTTCTTTTTTTATACTTGATATTATGAAAGGCAGACGAAGAATTATCTTGCCTGTGAACAACTACAAGAGAAGAATTTACGGCGCATCAGGATTCGAGACTCAGAATTAATGGCACAGCGCTCCAATAGAAATGGTGAGAAATGGAATTTTGGGAATAGGTTCCCAAAACTGATTGATCTGAACAGTTGACATTGAAATATTTAGCTTTGGGTTTGTGGGTCTCCATATCATATATTTCATTTGACAAAGTAAATCGATTACGTTCAGCATAAAATATTGCCATAAGCGATCTATACTAATAAATAAAATTAGAGTGTCTGTTTGTAATATTAAAATAACCATATTCCTTGAATGACGCTATCAAAGTTTTCTACATTGCTTGCATATATGAATACACGCTCTGAACTTAAACAAATTATTACATAAATGAATGGACATTTACATGCTATTCTATTGACATCGAAGGCGTTATAAAACAATGGTAATTGTAAAACAAACGTTCAAAGACACTTCTCACCCATGTCGGGCGCGGCGTGGAAATACACATTTGAGATGTGAATGTTTTAATTGTAACATATGTTGCACCTGGTCGTGAATCGAACCCGGATCTTATGTTAGGCAGGCCATCGATCCTCTTATTGAACTGTGCTAGATGATCATACGTTAAATACTTCTTCATCACCATTATCACCAATAATTGCTCCACCGTGTGAATAATACTGGCCACAGTCAACCTTGACGCTCAGTGGCCATATAATGAGAATATGATGAAAATTGAAAACTCTTAGGTATGTTGGATTTCTCACAGTATTCCTGTTAATGACAATTAATCCATAACACACACAACCATAAAAATGGAATATGTGTGAAAAGGTGTGTGGAAAGGCCCGGGATCAAATTCATTAAAACCACTATCACATTAAAATCACCGTATTGCATTCACTAGCACATGTTAAACCGCACTTCCTCTCCAACAATGAGTCCAGCACATACAACACAGAGCACTCTCAATCGGCCAACAAGTGAGCAGCAAGCTTGGCTCCACACTCGCTGGCCCAGTAGACTCCGCCGCAGCTGCTACTCAACGCCCATACATACGGAGTGAAGAACTCCTCTGGTCTTTCCTCTTCCACATACCTGAACTTCAAATCGGGGAATTTCTGAAAGGAGAATTGATCAAGCTTTGAAAAAGTTTCATCACATTTTTCCTGACATTAGTGTCACTCACCTGGTTGACCACATATCATCAAGGGGTTATTCTATTCGAGAATAGCTATAATTAATTTATACAACAACACGTGAAACAATAAATGCATATTAATCTAAAAAAATATAAGATTTTTATAGTGAATTGCAAGTACTCATCTAAGTTTTTACTTCAATAAAGAATGAATTTAATATGACATTTTAATAAATTACTTACCTTTAACCTATCACTAGACCACTGTTCGGCGCCTTTCTTAATACACGCCAGCACTTCAGTCACACCCAGATCACCCCCCGCACCCTCCTGCACCCTCTGCAGCCTCGTTGAGAAGTAGCCTATTACCTGAATGGCAAAATAAACAAATAAATCGGTAAGAAGCGTTTAATTAGAGTGGTTGATTATCACACTACAATCCATAATAGGCACCAGCCGAGTTTAGGTCACCTCTCACAATGAAAGGTGGAAAGGCCGCAGTCCGCCACGCTGGCCCAGTGCGAGTTGGCAGACTTTACACACTGTTTGAGAATATTATGGACAACAACCAGGGTACCAACTTTATGGTATCATGGAATATGGCTTCACCGATTTAAAAGATTAGGCCCTTCGAGCCGCACTAAAGAAAATCATCGGACATGAGACAAATCCACATGACTAAAGTATTATAATAACTGACTATCTCACTTATAATATTAGTTTAATGGATGCTAAGCTATGCCTTCCGATTGTTGTACTTTATAATGTAAGTGAATTGGACAAGTACTGTGTCAATAACAGTTTTATCATAAGATTTCATAAAACATCAGCGCTTCGTACCGAGGTGGTTAAAGACCAGCTAATTGTAGCAAAAATTTTTTTCATTCGTTACTTACGCCAGTTGTGTAGTTCCAGTGAAAGCTTACCATTACAAATTAAATTGTTGTTCTAAGGTCAGTATCGCTGGTCCTTCGAGTCGAACTAATTATAAAATAAAAGTACCCACCATTTCGATATTCTGCGTGATGTGATGATGCGAGTGTTGTTCGAACAACTGCCGCTTGTGTAGTAACGCATACACCAAGTTGAGGTTGTTGCTGAGCTGATGTGTCAAGCAAGAGTTGATGATCTCCAGCAACATTCGGAGGACCTCGTCTAGCACCGCTATGTGTTCCATCTGTAAACGAATAATTATGACGTGGTTTAGGCATATGTATTACCTATACAATGTCCAATAGGGTTGCTATTGCTACTGTTCAAAATTAAATATGCAACACTGAACGGATTTGTAAGCGACCATCAATCCACTAGTAAGAGAGAAGTTATCGCTAAAAAATATCGCCCAACCTATAGTCCTTTTCGTAGTGCCCTTATCTCCCGGTTCCAGGGGTTCCGGGTATCGAATTCTGTGACTGTAGAAACATTGTTAAAACTTTCATGTGTTGAAATTATTTATTTCAATCAATATTTTTATTAATTATTTATTTGTTTCATTGTTCCACAACAATTGGGTGGCTGGTTCTTAACGGCACATTACGTCATGAGTCTTCCATCGTAATTTCAGTCTAGGGCGTCCTCCACCACCCTGATCCAGTGTAGATCAAGCGAGGGTTATTGGCCAACCCAAGAATCACCAGTTCTGATGTCACGCGGAGGCCTCAGAGATGGCTTAACGGCTGATATCTAGTGATAACAATCGGGACGGTTTAACGTGCTCCCAACAACATCGGTAACTCATTCAACCACTGACCGTACCTAAGTTGTTAACTGAGATTTACCACTGACGATGTACACAAACGGTTGGACTATGTGAATACGCTTCAACCAAGCTGGTTTCTTCTCATTGTTAAATGCTCTCTATTAATGCATGAAGCTTAAGATTGTTACATTTATACTTTCTCTTACAATGTACTTTATATTGAATACTGATAATGCCTAAAGTCGCGGAAGAGTCGGCAAGGAACTCCCAAGGAGTTTGTTTACTGTTTGTTTGTTGACTTGTATTTAAAACATGTACATTAATTACAGTCACACGGTTAATATTTAAAAGTCAATAGTAAATGTGTAAATGTTACTTGCACAATGGCGACAATACGACGCGATTTCGCGTCTCCTGCCCTCTGGTGAGTAATCTCAAAATGTAAACTTACAATCTCTTCAGTTTTCTCTTCGGCGTGATGAGGCAGTTCTACGTTCATATCTTCTCCTGAAATGTAATATTGATAAACTTACATTTTGTCTCTCACTTTATCAGGGCTAATCAAATTTGACATAGCATACTTTATGTTCTTTGTGCCTTATCTGATAGTGTTTTATAAAGTTTTTCCTCAATTATTACGTTTAAGCTTAAAATTATTAATATAGGTTTAAAACTAATTATATTTAATTGCATTTGTGATTCAAACTCCTATCAACCACAGATTCACTCCAGTTTTGGACCCACCGGAAGGAATATCTAATTAGGAACGGTGTCCCTGTAGAAATCTTACATACATATTTTGTTTTCTGTATTTATAATGTGTGTACAAAATAATAATAATAACATACACACAGACACACACACGTATATATATATATATATATATAATTTTTTTTTCACTTACCCTCAATTTCGTTGCAGAGTCGAGCTCTCCTCTTCGATAAGGTTTCGAACAACGATACTAGCCTTTGCGCCACGTACGGATGTAGATTTCGGAATTCACCTGAAACATATAATTAATACACATCAAAAAAAATTTAACAATAATATTGTTGCACTCGTCAAGTGTTGTATTCTTATTGCTCAAATTACTTCACTATTCCTTGCGATTTTATTGATAACAGAAACCACTTACTAAAGCAAATCTCTATTTATTTATCGTCCTCTTTCTTCTGTCCCCCCCATTGCAAACAATTCATCAATCCGACTCTTTTTCTCTCGTTATTTCTTAACAGTATTGCTCAAAGGGTACATGTTCGGACGACGCGCGGCGGGACGACTTGCATCGAGTTGTTTGTTTGTCGTTCGCCTCTTCAAATTTAGTTATCGGAAGATAACTTGGTAGCATACCCCACCCCGCTGCCTGAGCTCTTTATAAATGTCAAGCGCGCTGTGGTAAGGCAACTATATTAATAATGATAAATCATTAAAGAAATAATCACAGCGGTGAATACCGTCAACATACGTGTGAGCTTGGGCTTGCTACGGGCCAAGAAATTACGCACCAAGGTATAGGCATAAATAAAGATAAGTTAGTGTATGGTTATCTCATGTTATATCTATCACTCTCGTTCCCTCTTTAACACACTTATGCTATGTCTATCACGTGCACTCTCCCTCTATTACACTTCCGACTAGTATCTCACGCACAGCTCATGTTGGCGACGGCGGCGAGGCAATTGGTGTGCAGGTATTTGTCCCTGACACGCGCCATGTTGTATTGCAGGGCTCGAAGGATCACCAGAACCATCAGACCGCCCAACGATACCGACGAGATCGAGCGCTCCGTGTACCACGTCAGGTTCTTCAGCATCTGTGGAAGATGTAGATGTGGATGATATAATCCATGATATGATCCATTTTAATAGTATCTGGCTAGAGAGTAAACAAATATGACCGTTAGACATTGGCGGTGGATTGTCTTGTAGCTCAGTTATGTGGTTTGATTGTGAAATCAAATCATACATTACATAAATATTTACGACTTATTATTCAAATATGATTTTCAACATCATCTTTACAATCCATATCGTCCCACTGCTGGGCTTGGGTTTCATCTCGCGATGAGAAAGGCGCAGGCCATAGTCTGTCACGCTGGCCAAGTGCGGGTTAGCATACTCCACATACCTTTGAGAACAAATATGTTTTTACAGATTCATAACTCTATTTTATATAAAAGTGTAAGTATATCGTTTTTTAATGTACATAATAGTTTTCGTGCATATTAATAACTATAGCAATAGCTAGGTAATGCATTTAAAAACTCATAAAATTTGGGTTTACTGAACAAATTTAGGTAATTACTACCATTAGCACCTAACCTTTGTTGTAGTATTGTCAAAATTCTGCAGTGGCCGTCCTATTTTCCATAGACATAAATACGTTATATACTCAATATTTAAACGTTTATAGTATATTTATGTAATTTGTGCTGAGTATAACAGATGAAAAAATACAATTCATACAGGATCACCCTGCCTGCCTGCGTGCCTTTTGTGCACGAAATTTTCTTGAAACTTTGAACTTTGGGGGGAATAAGGGTATATTTAGATTTACAATGTACCCAACATGATGAATGATACTGTTGGAAAATTTAATAATAATATTTTATGGGGTGCATCATGTGCGTCACACTCGCACTAGGATTCTTAATGTTGCGCGGGTAGTGTGGACGTGCACAAATATGATATCACAAACATTCACGACCGGGGAACGAAGATTTATCTGCTACATAAATATCTGCTCCGGCTTCGATCTGAACCCTGGAGCGCTCATTTGGCAGACAGCGTCTCTACCAGTTGGGCTCCGGTATCGTACTGTACGTCATTTTTTTATAATGAAACAATAAATATTTTAAAAGACACTCGGCAAAAAAAACACGAATTGAAATAATCCCCAATAAATGTTACATACAGCATAAAAAAGAAACCGGTTTTAAAATTTCAACACGCCGTAAAATACGTACAAGAAGTTGCGATAAACAAAAACAGGAGACGGCTCGTAGTCCGTGTCCAACCACGCGGACGAGGGACCGTCGCCGGTGCTACTTACGACCAAGTGCACGTTCCGTATCAAGTGGTCGTCCTCGGTCAGTATGAGCAGCACTATCAGCGACATGTATATGTGGTGGGAGTTGTTGTCCGGCGCGTTGTACAGCACTTGGAGGATCGGCACTATCTGGAACATGCCGGCGGCGGTTAGACAGGCTGGTTAGGCAGCAAGAGGCAGACTTTTGTCGTATGGGGAAAATAGGGTAGTTGTACATATGGTCGGTGCGATTCGGCGGGGGGCGGGGGAGGGACATTAAGGTTGGGGAGAAGAGCGGAGTTACAGATGCAAGAGAAGAGAAAAGTAGGTAGGGATATAAACAAATAAGAAGGAAATGAAAGACGACAGACAGGTGAGACAAAGATAATGAAAGACAAGGACAAAACAATTAATTTTCGTTTTCTCAGCCGTTTGTCAACCGAATTTCTTTTTTTTTGGTTTGGTTGCTTTAGTGACGACGACTAAAGATGAGTTCCAGTGTTATCAACAAAAAATAATGGAAATAAAACGGTATTTAACAATAATGTCGAATTTTGGGCACTAACAGAACACCAGTTTAAACATTGGCCTAAATCTCACGTCAAATGAAACAACTAGGGGATTACTGATACGAAATAGTTGAAAACTTACCAAATTTTCAATATGTGGGGAATTGCTGACGTGTTTCTTGTAAGCTTTGCACGAGTGCAGCATGAGATATAACAATAAAGTTGAATGTTCGCAGCCCGCAGTCGCGCATAACGCTTTGTGGAGCTGGAAAATAATTATATATATAATAATGATCCACTATAGCCCGAGCCATGCTATAATTACTAGCAGTACTAATATTAAGAACGTGAACGTACTGCTAAAGCTGCCTTCAAGAACAGTCTTAAAAATAAACCACTTTTTACCACTAAACTAAAATTCATTGTAAACACCAAAATGTATACGGAGCACAAAATTTTACCACAACGCACGGCTGTGATTTACTCAACTTTTTACGAGACTATACGTGGCTGTGTTCAACATCTAACAGAGTTTAAATGGATATACATAAAGTAATGCAATATTAATTATTGACGATCATCTACTTTTAAGTAAGGAATGTTACTGGATTGCGTCATGCAGATTTAAACATAATTAACGTTAAAATAAGTCTCATAATAGTATGTTAACAACAATAAGATCTTTCCTATTGTATATCAAAACAACATATATACCAGAATTTTTAGTTGATCATTTGAATAGAATGGAGTGTTAAAAATTTAAATTTAAATTTCTTATTTCATTGCTTCATCAAAAATAACTTACAGCCGTCATATCTATCCGCGGCGGTGTGATCTGGGTCACCGCTCCGTTGGAGTCCTTTTGTGGTGTCGTTGAGGACACTTCTGAAACAAGAACACCACATTAGTTTTTGTTTTGTTGACAGACATACAGTAAGCGGGCGTGCAGTCCACCCGGAGTTGCGGCCACTTGAATCAATGGACGTGTGACCGAGGTCACAAGGAATTACACGATTGATTCTGAGCAGTACATACGAACCAATCTTGTCCAGACAACGTACAATTATCTTTTTTATGTTCTTTCATTTCGCACTCAACAAAACATACTCGTAAATTTTAAAATTTTCAGCCTCCCAGCAATAGTAATTCTTAGCATAGCGCCACATGAGTGAAATCCGTTTAGTGTAACCTAATATACTTATTACTTAATGAAAATTTAAAAATAAATAATAAGTTTTTGTAATAAAATTTATATTGAAATAATATGCATGTTTAAAATTTTTAACGATACGACATTTTACAAATACAAGTAATAAATAACCTGAGATTCTTCTATTGATTGTTACATACATCCATTGAGGTGTTTTTTGGTATAGTTCCAACAATTACAGTACTCCTAAAATGCTAAGGTTATTTGTAAATGACCCTGCCTCAATCTCTCCGACTCGTTGTTACAGTTGATGCTCGTATTTAAAGGATGTAAATGCATCCCACAAGGCTCTATGCTTTCGCCCATAACGTTCACCGTGGTCCAGTGACCTCTAACACAATGAATATGTCACCCTTGCAACGTTGGACTTCGAAGGTTTTTTACCTGCCTATATAGCTACTACCACTCTCTAAAGCTAACCGTACAATTACTAAAAATGTTTCGTTTGCAATATTGGAATGGGAGTTCCCTGTTCTCTTCTGTTGATGTCAGTAACATTTATAGTAGTATTACTATTCTTTCAACTTCTTACTTCTTAGATAGCTCATTAAGTAAATCACTGTACAATAGAAACTATTTGAAATACTTTAGTTCGACTCCTGTTACCGTAATAATGCACCAGCACGCGTTCGGTTAGTCCTCACTCCCAGTCGTTGGGGAACGTTCAACGCTCACACCACGACATTGTGGTACGTATTGCCAACATTGCATGTAGAGGTGAATCCGACTCACCGGCGGCCTGCATAGCGTCCTCGCAGCGCAACAACGCCGCTCGATACAAGTTGTCCTTCGGCACGCAGTGATTGGTCAGCGCTAGCAACAGCAAAATCGACTGGTTGCTGACGGGGTGCTGCCGGCGCAGTCTCTCCAGCAGCTCGTGTCTGTCGGGCGGCGGGTCGTTGTAGATCGTCTGGCGGGCGGACGCCGCGAACGTTATCATGTTCCACAGGCCGGCTGCGGGAGGACATGGTGCTTGCATCAGCCAATCCGAAGAGAAATGTGTACGAGTGTGTGATGATACAGAAAAAGAGAGGGGTTAAAAGAAAGTAAGTGTTTGAGTGTGACATATGTATAAAGGAAAGGGATGTACTGTAGCATTATTCAGCTCCCTCAGATGGTGATCATACTTATGATGGTGTCATCATGTCAATTTTACATGCGGGTGCCTCCTACAGAGCACCGCTAGCGCCCCTCTTCACTAAAGGGGTCGCACGCATCAATGCAGACTCGCGCACATACCCAAATAATGATATTGAACAACTTACAGGCGATATTAATAAGTAGACTTCCTCCGTTATTAGCACCGAACTGCGGCGGCGCGGGCAACATGGCGGATATGTTGTTCAACAAAGTCTTCACTAGCAGCGCCGCCTGCGTTCCGTATCGACCTTGGAATAGCGTTCTGTGAATAAAATGATGGTTACTGTGTAAACTGATACTGAGTAGTTTCAGACCATAGACAAGTCCAGTAGTTTGTGATATTTTGATGTTGTTTTGAGATAGCTGCAGGGGTAGTCATGACTTGGGTAACATTACCATGATATGATCATCATCTTGAAACATTTTGATTCCAGAATCCACTAACCGATCGACTCACGACCATCTGTCCGACCGACATTGCTGGGCTCTCACAACATGAGAGCTTAACAGACGACAAGGCTGTTCTTTTAAGTCTAAGGTCTAGGGAGTATTGTACGTTGTCCACACCTTTGGGAATATTATGGTCAACTCAAGGATGCAAGTTTCTTCACAACCTTTATTCTTAATAAGCATAAATTAAAGAATTTATTAAAACAAGAGACTTCCCTCCACTCGTCTTAAAACCTGCTATTTATCTACATCTAATGGTAAAATTTCAAACTTAGTATTTTATGAAATAAAACCCATATTGAAGATGGTTTAAAACAATACTCCTATAGTACTTGTAAGCAAGCATGCTGTAAAAAATTTATTCTGTCATGTGCGAGTCAAAGAGATATTACAATTCATCCATAGCATCATTTGTGTATGCTAGTGAACTATCTTTGTCGAAGCGCGTAGAGGTCAACGGCATGTGACCATCATGTGTGAATGAATTAGTGAAGTATGTTATGAAGCATTCAGAAGCTGGATGGGTAACTGCCGAATGCATAGATTTCTTAACTTCCATGCTATGGACATTGAGCCGTTAGCTGTTATCATTGGTCTGCAGTCGTTAAGACACGGCGAATGCTTTAGGGCGACATAAGAGCTTGTGCATGTGTCATTGGCTGGTAACCCTTTCACCAATTCGCACTGGAGATGCATGGTCAAATATGCTCCAGGATAACTCAATTTCATGGAGGATCCATGCCATTCTTTGATCAGAATTGATATTTTTTGCACTCTCATCAATCATTTGATAACAGGATGCATCACCAAAAGGGGAGGTTGTTTTGGATTCAGGGATTCAACGAGTTCTACACATCCATCTTACACTTCACCGACCAAGATGGCAATGGGACAGCGAAGCTTGTATTCTCTACTTGTTGTATACGACTTAACGTTACACTACCGCCCTTCTTTTGACTAATTTCAACACGTGTCTCACCTGTATATTAACGACGATTCAATCAGCCGTTCCTTGCCGAGCATGCTCGCGAACATGTACACAGACATGAGAACCAGCAACGTGTTTATACACTCCAGGTGTAGGTAGTATGTGTTATCTCTGTAACAAGATAATTATGGATTGGTGAAAAGTTTTAGTAAAGATATGTACATTGCTGATGTGACGATTAAAATCAATATTTTCTGTTATTTTATTGAACAGTAACTAATTAAGTCAATTCCATAGCGTACCAAGTCATGGCTTTTTATAGTAGAGTTTATGGTTTCATATAAAAGTTTCTGTGTGAGTTAATTATAGGAATGTTCAAGGTATGTGTTAAAGCACTCTTTGTAAGTAAAAGTATAAAAGTATAGAAGTCAGAGATTCTCACAGAGGTCGACATCGACACCTTGGGGTCGGAACCGGCTTGCCCGGGACCGACATAAACGAAAACACATTTTGAGGGTCCTATACCCCTATTAGTTAACAAAAGTTCTTGTATTAAACTTTGTAGGTATAAGTTGTGTTTGTAACTAGATGGTGGTGGATTTTTAAAGTAATTTGGCTATGGGGTCTGAGGTATCACTTCATTTTGGAAAAGGGGCCCAAAACAGTTTGGAAATCCCTGGCTATAGATTGTATGTTATCTATCTATTTATCTATATAATAAACGAATATACTAATGGCAAAAGGTATGGAAATCATTTTCACATATATATAACATGTACGTGTGTATATCACTGAACTCCTAAACGGTAGGTTCGATTTTGATGAAATTCTTTAGGTGTGTCTAAGTCGGTCCCAATATAATTTGGGTTCATAATTGTATTCGCTAGTAGATGGCGCCGAAATCGGGTTTCAGATTTTTTAAATTCACTTTAGAAAGTTGGCCGATAAACATTAGTGATGACACAGTGTTCAGATTGTTCTTCCATTTAAAAAAAAACACTGTATGACAGCTCCTCAGTTTTTTAAAGATTCCAACAATTTGAGTGATTTGACAAGTGATATATAAAATGATCGTCTATCAAGTATAAGGAAATACACACGTGATTGGTACGTCAATGATCAGTCCTATCAATGCATCAATCAGCATTTCCACTCGACTCTCCCCGCTGATAAGCTTTGGAGATGACCTGGTTTCTGCCGAGGTAGTTTCTTGCGGGGACTGATCTTGCGATGTCTGAAAAAAGAATTTGAAAATAACTTTTTCTTATTCAAATATGTAAGATAACATATATTCAATGTAGGGTTATGCAAGGTGGTATTTTGGTGACACAGGTGTTTAGAGGCAAACCTTGAAAGCTGCGGGCACAGGCGTAGTGTGCTTCTCAGTATTCTATATGAAAAATTTAAGTGTATGCACATGAAGCTATGCAGCATGGGCTGATACCCTCACTGTTCACTTGAATGAAAAAAAACATGCGGGCTTTTCGCTTTTTTCAGCCGACAAAACGTCAGTGATTTGTTTGGGGTTACTGTCGTCCATAGCGATGGTTAATTACTATCATGCAGTCATATATGTTTATTTGCCAGCTATTTACATAAAACTGCTTTGATACACTATAGTAAAATGAACCACCCAGTAAAGCAAAATTTTAATCTCTAATGGTATAATTGCTATCGTGTTTCTCAAATCATTTACTTACACCGAAGCACTTAATCGGTGTCATTAACGAACTGCCACTAAATATTAGTAATATCACTAAATCCGAGACGTACGGAACTGGATAACGTGAGCAATCTCAAGTTAATGAAACCTTTGCTATTGGATCCCCTGAATACAATAAAATAACGAAAAGTCTATGGTACATGTTTACTTTGTAAAATGAAATAATGCTTACTCCATTGTTTTCTTTGTCGAGAGGGCCGGTAGATGATCTACTGGCCTGCACGTCCAAATGCCTGCACAGCTCGTAGTCCGGCACCATTTCCACTAAATACTTAACCACCGATCGGATCACGAACACAGCGTTGAAAGTCTGCCATGCCAGCATTACACTGGGGAGAAATAAATCAAAGGTACAAGAGAAGACACACGAGATTCGAAATGGTCATAACGCATCGGCTTTTGCCATTCGTAAATGATCGTCTTAGTTAAGCAACCGAGGGCGCGGTTAGTTGTTGGATGGGTAGTCGCGATTTGTTAAAATTCTAGACCGCTTTTGCGTTTCGAAGAACTCTTTAAGTCGTCCGCTCCAATTGTGGGCGTGGGCATTAGCATACAGTTAGTTCTTTTATCAATGGCTTTCAGGATTCACAAAAACTTTCGACACTTATGTTGGCCATTACATCGTATGGGAGCAGCGTACTGGAGCCAACTCTACGCCTCCTTTATCACGAGAACAGACCCCTGTCATGCAGTGGACAGCGTAAGTTGAAGCTTTGCACGTTGCCCAAAAATGTATTCATAAATGTATCATACTTTTTGTTTTAGCAATTGTTACGCCTCCGTAGAAGATTCCATGGAATACCTATGTCCATAAAATATGAAGTAAATCTATTATACATTGCTATTTAAATAATATTGAGTTCACAAAGAGAAACAGCGTTTGTTATACTCATCTGATATGAAATTGTTATATATTAGACCGCTCGGTATAACAAATGTCGATGGATAATCGTGCCAGATACCGTCAGACACGAGGCGAGCTACTAACATATAAATAGAAAGTTATATTTTTATTAAATACTCACTTGTCACTATCCGGCGCAGCCAGCAACTCCGTCGCCTTGGTGACGAACACCTGTACCAGCGACCCTAAGTTGCCGGTTTGTGGATTGTTTTGAAGAAATGTCTGCAGTAAAGACTCAACGGCTGAGTCGAATGTAAGCTGTTCGTTACTGAAATTAAAGTTAGTAATCACTTTATAATCGTAAAGAAAAATTTCTTGACATTCGGACATTATATTAAGGCATCGGTTTCAACTATGATCGTTAGATAATAATCGTTAAGTTGTATCTGAGGACTGGGAGGAGCGATAAAACTATCCTATAGTTAAGTTAGCTCCTACCCTCTCCAACAATCCAAAATATTACACTGAATTTAAAAACTGATTCAGCATATAACATGGACAAAATTGGAAATGGGTGCAGGAGTACGTTTTTGGTCTATTCACACATATCACATAGTTCGAAGGCCTGACAACTTCTAGGACATTTTTTTTTTAATGGAGACCACTCTAAGTGTAGAAGATCAGAATCAGCCAGTGGCCGCATTTAGAAGGCCCGTGATATGCAATGAACCCATAACCGCTGACGAAAACGACTTCGAAAGGCGACAACATTTCTTCAAAAATTTTATGAGTGTCTTCCGAACTTATGGTCTGATGATTTGATAAAGTCAGTCGTTATCCAGTTGATACAGTAACCACGGCCCAGATCAGTGAGCCACCATTTAGTAAACCAGTGGCTAAATATGGATAGAAATAAAAATATTGCAAGCACATATAAAACTGATAATAATAATTTGCCTGCTTGCAAAATAACATAGAAATGTATTGTAAATTTTCGTTGCGAGAAGTGATAAGGCAGCATAAAAAACAAATTAAATATACGTACACAATAAAATTATACTAGATATAGGATGATTCATATTAAATAAGCATCAAAATGAGACCAATTCATATTAATACTGGTCAAAATGTTGGTTTCCAGCCTGGCGAGCCTGTAGTAGAATACTAAACGCTCTTCTAACTTTTCAATATTATGTTCATATCAGAATTAATAACTATTTGCATCAGTGATTAAAAATGTCTCCAGGATATGCAGCCTATACCTGCAAATTCTCCAAAATATTGTTTTTTTTTTTTTTAAGATTTTCACACTCACACTACCGCACTAGGACATCCTGTGTTGCGGGTGGCATGGACGTACACATATATGACATTGCAAACACCCATGACCCGAGAACAAACATTTATCTGTCACATAAATGTCTGCCCCGACCGGGAATCGAACCCGGGAGCCCTTGCTCGGCAGGCAGGGTGACTACCAACTGTGCTATGGGGTCGACAATATTGTCAGAGATATGTAGACTAATGGTGAAAAAAAACCCGAGGACAACAGTGGGACAGTTAAATGTTATAATAGGAATTTCCTGTCAAAAAATAAAACACAAAATATTGGGGATGTAAGGGACTTCCCACTTGGTGGACACAGCTAACTAACAGACAGGTCAGAGGTGCCAGGTTGTTATTATTGGATATTATTAGGCGTTGAATTACCTAGTATAATCTCAGCAGTGCTGGTGCATGGTGTTAAGGTTATTTTCCTGCAGAAGTAAATACCATACTCATTCCAGAAACATATGTTGTAGTATCAATGAACCTTTAGGAAGTGGTTAACTGCCAATGTCTTTTGTGTGGGAGCAGTGCTGGATGTCTCAGAAGTAACAGTTCTTTTTTAGTTTTTGATGTATGTATACTTACACATTGCTCGGCAAAGTGATGTTGAAAGCCAAGACTTGGTTCCAGAAGGGGTCATTAGGACAAATTGGCTCAGCAGAACAAAATCTTGCTAGTAACTCATTATTTGACAGCTCCGAATATTGACTTACTGCTACACCCATTTTTCCTGAAAATTATGAAAAAGATAAAATAGGGATTTAATTCTTTAGATAAACATGGGTTTACAGTAAAAATGTATACTAATAATAAAGTTCTAACTGATCATTTTCTGTACATGAACACTATATGCAAAAAAAAAAACATTATTAGGGAAATAAAAAA
>DWPT01002612.1:0-15879 GCA_018251895.1 Agathymus mariae mariae | reverse complement strand
TTTGGTCTTGCTGATGTCCATGGGCGACGGTGACCACTTACCATCAGGTGGCTCGTTTGCTCGTTTGTCGGCTATTAATATTTAAAAAAAGTTCTTCAGATGTCACCTTAAGTCCTGTTATCTCTGATAGTTTGCAGGGTATTATCTTGAAAGTAAAAGAAATGATGATAGCTTTGACCTTCTCACCGATGCGACCTTCAGCTCTGTCATTGAAAATTGCTAGGTCGTGAGGACGGAGGAACCCGTTATTAAAAAAATTTTTTTGCCGGCTCACATGAAATTGTCCATTTTCGTATGCACGTTAAAATCTCAAGCAGAAACCAGCTCAGAGATATTTCAAGACGGTTTCACTTTCACTCATGTTCTATAGGTAATTATTATCCTTTAGCGTCGAAGTGAATCATTTGTGTTCTCAAAATTGCCAGAACAACGACAATGAAACCAATGATGTGTTGAACGTGTTTTTAGACTTAAGTCCACAAACCAAATGTGTGAGTTACTCAAATATTTCTTAATGAACACATCTGAAATTACAAGGAAATAACGAATAATACAAAGCCATTTCCGATGATGGTCGATTTTCGCATAACAAAAATTGGACTTATAAACAGAGATTCGTAGCTTCAGGTTTCGAACCCGTTAATTTTAATAAAAAGAAACCCTAATTATTTCTCAATTCAATGGAAGCATAAACACACCCTGGAAATCATATCGGTAGAATTGAATAAAAAGTGGACTTTTAAAATCTGATTCATGTGGAGTGCCTGATAAATTACTTAAAATAACATCACTATCAACTCAGAGTTAATTATTAATAAACCAATTGAAACTATCAACGCATGCCATACGCACCTATTCAAATACAAGGAGTTTTTAATAATTATTTTTATAGTTTTATATATTTTGTCACGCCGGATTATGTACCATTTTTATAAAGGCGCGTATACACCTTGTATTAAATTAATTACCTCGTTTACTTGTTGCCCTATAATACTCTTCGTTTAGCTTCTTTGTTTGCGACGTTCAGTTTAAGTGGTAGAGCATTTATTGTGTTTCAACAAATAATAATAACTGAGACATTTAAAAGTTACAAACGTTGGAACTTAATAAATAAATAAAGAGGCCAGTTCAATAAAACGGTAACATTTTCACTGGTAAAACTTGTATGCGTAATAACGATGATATAGATATGAAATTTCGGATATGGATATGGATACGGATATATGGCTATTATTTTACCCATTTCGGTTACTAATATGTATGTATTTCGGGTTATCCGATTGGGTCGGATATTTTCAGTTACAGACGGTAAATGATGTAGCACTTGGAAAAAAATATACATAATGTATTTACAAGGTAACTCTTACACTACATTTCTAAGTATTATTTGTTACAAAAATAAAAAAATAAAAACAATCACCATAAAAATTAAATAATAAAAATCGTCTAAAAATGAAAACGACGCAGTTGGTGCATCGGCTTAGCCGGCTCATTCCTGTCCATAACGTGACTCTGCTCCTATTGGAAACTGCTCTATCGGATCCGATAGTTTCAATTATGGCTCAGGAGCATGTAAAAGAGCGTAAAAATATTCGTTAACGTAAAATCCAGTGAATAGACCGCGACCGTGTGCGCAATGTTCAACCTGGGACGTTTGAAACGTACTACCGCACTATAAATATGAACTACACTGACCTGACGCCCCCACTACCTTCTACCCACAAACCAAGATCATAGATCTATTTACTAATTTTGCTCATGGTTTGTTACGCATAGAGCATAGAGCAATATCATTTCAGTGTGTAGTGTTTCAGAGCCACGTTGTCTATTCCTGCTGTCTGCCCTACATCGAAATTGATGTATTTTTTTATGGTAATAATTACAAATTTTAATAATGGTTTTTAATGGTAGAAACTAGTTTTGTTTTAATTTATGAAAGAACATCAAAATTATGATTATGTTTAGGAAGACATAATGACTTTTTTATTGATGATGCTGATGGTATGTGGTCACCGCCACCTAATCAGCCGTGACATCAGCAACGCTGATGCGTTTGCGGACCAATATTAATGCGAGGAAAACACGTTGGAACATTTCAAGGTCGACTTAAGAAGGTGTGTTGCAGTTAGCCATTCAGGAACAGAATTTTACAGTGACGTACAATTATCAAAGATAAAAATGACGTAATACTGAGTCCAGCGTCTTACGGCAGCAGACACCGTATAACTGCTGTGACATATGGATCGCACAAAAATCAGCATCAAGTATTCAACGAGGAATCATTGTTAATTTCAATCTCATTTCAATCATTCAGCATAATTTCATCATTAATCGTTCCACTGGCGACATCGGGTCTTCTCTCACAATGGGAGCGGTCAAGACAATAGTCCACCACGCTGGCCAAGTGCGGGTTGGCAGACTTCACACACCTTTAAGAACATTATAGAGAACTCTCAGGCGTGCAGTATTTCCTCGGGATGTTTTCCTTCACCGAAGCAAGTGAACATTATAGGTTAAATTAAAGTCAATATATAAAATTTCAAACAAAACTAAACTTTAAATTAGTTTATGCAATACGTACTTGAAAGGCCGCACCAGCTTGCGAGGGTCGTTCGTCTGCACCTTTATCTGGTATCCGGGGAAGCTTTTTCTCAAGTGTTCCATGTCCAGGAACGTATCGTTGAAGTCGAGAGTCGGGATCTCGTTGGGCATCCTGTGTGTCAAAATGGGTTAAATTAAAAATCGGATTAATAATAGACATCATACAACCTAATGACTACAACTAGAATATTCCAAATCATGTTTTGTTTGTCGTGCTGTAAAGATCCTAATTTTGTTACAAGTGTTCAAGATCGTAGAGTACCAAAAATGTTTTACACTATTTTTTCAACAGACGGGCCTTCTGATCTTGGACGTGCGACATGCAACAGTCAATGTGAATTTAGTTATCTACTTTCTACGACATTACTGCATACAAATGTTTAAATATAAAATATTTTTTATGGATTTTTTAAAATTATTCATTATTAAAATAACAAATACAATTTAGTGGGTTAAAATCTTCATGATCACTGTGAAATATAGAGGGAAGTACATAGTAGCATCTCCCGCGGTCATATGTTGTGTTCCCGCGCGAGTTAATGCTATTATTTAATAATAATATGTTAAGTAATAGTCGTTAAGTTGGAGGTCTTTCTTTGCAATGACGGTCGTATTCACCAGACCTCCACACAATGCCTTCGGTTGGTTCAATCAATCTAATGGCCGCTAATGGTGGGTAATGTCAAGTAACCTGGTGTAATGCGCCTGGCCGGGGTCTCCGTATCCGAGCACGATGTCGTGCAGCCACTCGGGCACCACGCATTCCGTGTTCATCAACTCCCTGATCGTCTCCAGCACCGCTTTGAAGTTATTCTCCTTCGGCTTCCGTCTCATCACTATGTTGAATGTTTCGTATACGTCCTGTTTACAGAAATAATTTCCATTGATGTTGCAAATGCTCGCACGCTACCCACTAGTTAGCGGGTTTGGGAGGTGGGCGGTAGTCTGTGACAGTGAGTTCGAGTCCCGTACGAAGTGTTGCGATGTTGTAGGATCGTATTGTTATGACGGAAAACTTTACCTTCTACTTTTCTTTCTTTATAAATTACCGGGCGAAATCACTTTTCATAATTATGAGAGAGACACGTATATATGAGTGCTTTTGATTCTCCATTGTGATTTTGAATGATTTGATCTGCTTAGGTGAAAGATAACAACTTGGAGAAATCTATTACGAGTAGATGTTGTTCATTGTTATCAAAACTTTGTAAATAAATGTGTAACTTATAAAAACTAAAGTACTGTGTTGCCATCTATAAACCATAAAGACGTTATACAACGCGGAAGTTGATTTTTTGATACCAACGTATTCAGGAAAAAAGTTTGTATTGATTTGTCTTAGCAATAGATTTGATGGTTTGCGAATTAGATATATTATTATCTATAATAGGTGTTAAGATGCAAATAAGTTATCATAATACTAGACGCTGGATAGCGGCGGCATTAGGCCTTAAGCTACAGCAGATCTGTTTACATGTAGATAACTTTATATTACCAATTAAAATAAAAAATCAGAACAACATTAATTTAATTTTTAGACGATCATAATGAATAATGCGTCACCTGCCCTTGTAACATTACTTTGCACACGCAATATTTTCGTTTTTATTTACAAACATTTTTTTAGACTACCCTATTTTACTTCACAAAGTAATCATGCGTGTTTGCACTGATATTACTAGGTTACTGTAACTATCGTCGTATTAATGTGTACGACTATTCGGTTCAATTTTCTACTAGATAATTGTTTTGTAATTTTCTTTGTAAGCGTATTTATTATATGTAATATGTAAATTAAAAAAAAATCTCTAACCGTAAAACTTAATATAGCCTGAATGTTGTTCGTGTAACATACATACACACCCAACATGTATAACGGTAGTAAATACGATAAGATGAGATCACAAATGTAGATGTTACCATAGAACACGTAAATATGTCATCTGAAGCGATATGATGTCATGTCGCAATTGAATCATCATTGTATTATCAAGTAAAAGGAACTGAAACACTTTTGGATGATAATTAGCCATATGCAGCTAATTACATAATAAACTAATTATCCAATAAGCGATTCCAACGCATCCTATTTGGCCAGCGACGCGTGTCCTTGGGGTCGGTGTCTGCTCACTAGCGCCATCTAGCCGCTCATCGGGCCTGTGACAACTACTGACTACTGATTTGTTGAATACGAGCATTGTGTAATATCTCCAAGAAAAGTGAGTTAAGGAAATTGAAATAGTGTGTTTTTGCACTGATAAACATTTTTAATGTTTCATTAAAAGGTTCTGGGACATCTTTAATGTTCCGTTCACAGGTATTTCGGCTCAATATCAAACCTTGTTATATTTAATAGTATATTTACTCGAGTACTCACTCGAGATTACTTTTAATGAGTTAATTAAAACAAACTATATTTAAAGTCAATTGTTGAATTACATTTGAGTTGAGTTGAGTTGAATTGTTGAGTTGAGTTTAATCAGTTATGACACACGACGAATTCTAATCATTAAGGCATCTTAAAGGCATCGTAGTTATCAATAACATTATTTTTTAGGTATCTTATACCATGAAATATATTTATTCTGTTATTACATATACGACTAGTTAGTTTACTACCTGGTAAGTAATGATTATCTAACAATAGTTACTCGAGTTTAAGGCGTTAGAACCCCATGGAAATGTATCGACTTATACTAATCTGCTTAGTACATTATGGCATCGGATTGACCGGCGAAAACCTATCATAACGTCTTTCGTTTAAACTCCGCCACTACACAAAAATATTAGAAACCTTTTCATCGGATTCTTATACGGTCTCGGACATATTATTTCGGATATCCGATAGTTATTACGGAGCTCCATTACATCGCTTATACAATGGCATTAAGGAAACCAACGTCAAATAATTTATTTCAACTCATTCACCGATCTAATGCTATGATGTATGATATGTAGTTTAGTATTTACCATGAGATTGGCCAAATATTAGTTCATAAAATGTTTGATTACGTAACCGCTAAAAGCATTCCACTAATTACGTAATAGAGTGCATTGTAAAAAGATTTTAATCGTAGCGTATCTAAAGGAATTTGTAGAGTACTAATTTTTTGCTATTTTTTGACATTTGATGCGCCTTCGAGAAAAGTAACTAGAAGTCCGATTCCGACAAAGCAATTATAAGTTCTAGATTTCTTTACAAAAATATTTACTTAAATAAGTTCAGAATACAATGTATCAGTGTTAACATACTGTATAATATGGTTTTTTATAATCTAAGTAAATATTAAATAAAATTATATATAATGACATCCGTTATTGCCGTCAAAAAAAGGTGAATAGACCAAAAGAAGGACATCGGTGCACGAGTGTGGCTGGGCTTTAGCAATTCAGGCCAGACTTTATAATGAATCCATATCTGTTTAGTACGTAAATAAAGATGGCAGGATAATGCCCTCGTTTTATGATCGATTTTCGAAAGTAGTCAAATATGACGATTGAGTTTCTGCGGTCGAAATGACTAGATTTAGACTGGCTTCCTTTTATATCGCAACGCACCGTACGTTTTTCGAAACCGATTGTTATAAAGGTCTAACGAGATAGATTTACTCAAATTTTAAATCGATTATTCCAGTTGCAATTAAGTATTTTTGCCTTAAACTCGTATGTTCAACATATCGATTCAAAAAACTAATCATTTATAGACATACAACAAAAAATGGCGCAACAATATCAAAAAAAAAAATATTTTAATGTATCAGATATTACCATTAATTTTCTCATAAACACTAGCTGACACCACAATGATTGGTAACATCGGACGCGGTCGGTCGTTGATCAGTGACCGACGGTGGCAAATATATCATTAGAAAGCAACCGTTAAGAAGCCTTAAGATGGCACTCAGATATTGATTGGCCTAACCAATCTGCCCTGGAACATTTCCAAGGAATAGTTACCAAGCAGGAGCACGCTGTTACCCTTGATGTCAAATCAGTGTTATTAGAAGAATGTTTTTTACATCAAAGTTAGATCATCACAGTGAATGATGAATGCTTACTTATGAACCTTATGATCGCCGAATGACATTGCAATTGTTATAATAGGTACTATGCTGTACTATTTATGGTGGGTGCTTACGTCATCGACATATGACGTTATATGGTTACCGATTATCAGTCACAACACCTTTTTAATTATATTTTGAATTCAAACAACGACGGGGTCTCCCATCGCCACCGCCCTGTCGGCGTATGTGGCGAGGGGCCAACGGGCTTCCTGGGTCATCCTTTTTACCCGGGCTTGGAACTCAGAGAAACAAGAGTCTCCCGGTGAAACAGTGTGGGGCCCCCTGTTTAGCAGGGGTAATCTCGTCCGTCAGACTTGCTAGCGTTGTAGTGTATAACCCGCAAATAGGCGGGGTGCTACCCTGACTAACAGGTCCCGCTGAAGCGAGTAGTCCTCCGGAGGTCGAACGTGTAGGGGCGCGATCTCTCTCAGGGACTCATATGGCCGAGAGGGATTTTGAGTTCGAAGTTGCAGCTTCTGAACCAGTGTGACGAAGAGGGGATGTATTTAGAACATTTCATGGGGCCACGGCCTCTGATATTTTAGTGAGCTCGTTAATCGCGCGCAGAAGCGTCTTTCATCTCTCGGCTGTTTAAGCCAACGTTACGTCACCGGATCGACGATATCTTACCGAGACCATGTAGCCCGCACATCAATGAAAGCAAATTGCGCGTCATGCGTTTTTTTTGTAAATGTCAGCAAGAACATGTTTTCAAACAGCTTTCTTCAACTTCTGTTTTATTCGTTAAATATCTCAATAATAAGATCAACATTTTTAAAACGATTTTATAATAAGATTAATAATTATTGACAATACATTTTTAAGTTTTGAAATGTAACTAAACATTATGCCAATGTTTTTAATAACGATACGGTATAATTTGTCACTTCAGTCACTCCTAGTGTGTCTATACGAGATGGCATGCACTCCTGCCAAGCATCTCAGGGAAGAGAGTGTCTTTGAAAAATAGTATTGCATGGGGTCAGGATTTCACAGCAGTTAATACTGAGACATTTTTGATCGTACCTATAACAGAATGTAAGTGTTCCAAAGCAAGTCATCCACCCTATTTTGTACTTTAATCATACACAAATATTATTTTAAGTTTTAACATTTCAATTTACGTAAAATCAACCTAAAATTTCGCGGTATATTTGTACTGATCATTATCCTCCACGTGATAAATAATGCTTTAATTGTAGTTTATAAAAGCGTTAAGATCAAAAAGTCGACCGAAATAGCGCACCATCAAAAGTTCGCGGTTTATTAGTGCCGGTACATTAAGTCAACTAGTTTGAGCCGTGCTTTGATTTATAACGGTGGAGGTCAAGGTCACGGCCGGTCGATCCGGTCGATCGGTTTAAATTACATTGTTGGCCGATGTCGTCTTCAACAAAACTAAACAATGAATGGAACGAGTGTGTAGGGTTTCAATTTCGTTTGATGTCCGTGAAAATGTATTTTTATGAGCATGTAAAACTCGTAAAATCCACCTGGTCGGTAACTAAGCGTATAAATGCGTGCAAGTTTTACAACATCCCCATTTTTAAAGATACTGGAATCGTATGTTGGAGTAACCCTACGACACAGGTTAACAAATGAGCCATTGAAGTATGAGGATCCAGAGATTGCTCGATGGACGTAAACAGGACGGCAGCCATCGTTGAAGTAATGCAAGAACAATGCGAGTAACTTGCCCACTAAATGACAACTACCATGGCCTGGTAAAACCTTAGCGTCATCATGTCGTCCATGAAAGAACTTTGTTGGGAGTAAGTGTTCGGTTTTACAATAAGGTCCTGAAGTTGATACGTTTACCTGTAAGAACTTTCATCCGACATGTTATGCATACAGCTTGTAGAGATCATATTATAATATAGATAAATACATAAATTACAAGTACGTATCTAAATAATTTCGCCGCAACCGGTTCCATGCAGTTTAAAATCTTATTTAATAATTCTCATATGTTGGTTTAAATAATGTCTTCTCAATCTTTAAGCAGTTTCTCGTAATCGTTGTAGAAGTACAGCATAAGTGTATTTACAATTAGAATTAAGATAATTACAATAGATGATACATAGACAGTCCAATGACCTTCAGTGGAAGGGACCTGTCACAAAATAATTCTTTCGATATTTTTTTAATCTCTACTTTTAAGTGCCTTAATTTTTTCCCGCCACTTAAAGATTGACTATGTAAATGCTTACATCATTAAGTCTGCCTTTTATTCTGGTAAATAACTTTAGGGGCAATAAAAAAATAGAACACTTACCTCTTTCCCCTTGCTGGCACGATCCAGATCCGACCTGTACTGGTTGGGGTCTAGCAGCAGCCGGAATGTTCTGGAGTCGCCGTCCAGCTCCGGTTTCGGCTCGGGTCCCTCCTCTATGACCCTGCCGGAGGCGTCCAGCATGCCCTCCACTTCGCAACCTCTTACGTACACTATCCCCGCCTGTTCCACCATACTCTGCCTATAGTCATATTTTGTACCTGCGATCGATGTTAAGCTTCTTAGATTACAATCATTATTACGATGTATGGTAAGATGCACTAGCACACAAACAACACAGCGAAAACACTTATTTTCAACTATGCAAAACATTAAACAAAATGTAAAAAGTATTTTTTATGTAAATAGCCGGCAAACGAGGAAACGAGATACATGGTGGTGAGTGGTCACTATTGCCGATGGACGTAAGTAATATCAAGAGTACGGATACGTTGTCGACCGTGAAAGAATAAAAAATGTATTGGCTCTCGAGCCACCTGCCGGAAGATTACGCGTCGTTTGGCGGCTGACACAAACAGGAGGGTGGTAGCTAGCCAGGCAGGCTTCACGGAAAGATAATAATACCAGTAATAATATTAATGACTTAATAATAATATTGATAATATCATCCTTAAGCAAAACACAAGCAGGCTGACTTCTGTCGCCTTTTACGACAAAATAATAAATAATAAATTGCATTTAACAGATCATCACGGACCGATTAGGGCACAGCAATATATAATTTTTAATAGAAAACGTAACATTAATTGACTCAACCTTCTCCACGATACGATTATCGTATCCGATAGCAGTCTTGTGACGAACATAGTACAGATGGGATCGGACACACCATGTTGTAAATGAGCCATATAACCCATTTTCATTCAGATTTACGAGTAAACAATTTCGGAGAATCGTTTTACGACATAATAAACGTGTTTTTCTCCGTGTTCCTTACCTATGCCTTCAGTGGGACGCACGGTGATGAGGAAGCAAACGTCGTGTTTCCTCAGATTCTCCCACTCGTGTTTGATCTCGTCCCTCACGCTCAGAGTGACGGTGCAGTCGGCGCGAACGCGCGATGGCGCTTTCTCCCCGATGTTCGGCTTGGCCACTTCCACCACTGCGAAGCTCTGGATAGGATGGGCCATCCGCGCCCAGCCTCCGAAGAACACGCTACCGTCTTCTGCACGCCTATATTTAAACGTAGACCACAATTACACCGACGACCGGGGAGATTGCTAGTGGCAAAATTTCTTTGACTGCTTCCAGATTACGAAAATAACGTTGAGCGGTCAGTTTCTGTGGTTATCGTCAAACAGCGATTTAAGCGATGCCAGAGACCTTCGGACGGTTTTGGACGCTTGATATTTGTACTGGAACACCGCGAAGAGATGTTTATAGTTCCGAGCCCTAAATCTAGCGGTGACTGCAATACGCTCAACAGTGCTAATTGTTATGAGTTGTAATTCATGAAACGATGTGGTACGCGCTATACATACATAAGTGACTTACCACGGCGCCAAGCGGTATACAGCGTCCTCAACATCTTGTCTGATTTCATCTAGAACAAAATGGGTAATGAAAAAGAGTAATGTATAATGTTCACAACTAAGTTTTGCAACGTGAACAGTAATGGTAAATAGGGTACCGTGGACGAGTCGCTATTGCGTTGCAAACATAAGATACTAGTGCGTCATGCGAAACCCGAAAGTACTTCATATGGGCACAATTGCTGCAGGAATTAACTAAACATGGTATCTATTCTAGAAGGTTGGCATCGTTTGGAGATTTCCGACAATAAAAGCAACATTTAAAAACAGAGATCAAGTTTCGGTTCCGGTGTGTAAATGTATCTAAGAATATTTGATGATTTTTATAGAATTTTTGTGTAAAGTATGATGAAGTTAGTAACCCGTGACGTTTTTTTTTGTTTTTTTTTTTTATTATCTATCCCGTAAGTTTCGAGACAATGAGTAGTAAATTTTTGAGCGTTTTCTGTACGTTTCATATTTATATATTTTGTTTTTTATTTATATAATATAAAGATAATAATATAAAATATACATATATATCCGGTTCAAATTCATTTTATAACTCAGAGAGAGTAAAGGTATTACACAAAAAAGTGCCATTTTAAAATTGTCAACCAAAAATGTACTAAATGATTCAATGTAACCCTTAAAGTTAACCCCAAAGTCAGTAATTAAGTTAAATACGTGTCAACTGTTTTGTCTAGTCATTGCGGAGAATTTAAGACGAGAACAGACATACATACATATAACGAGAGATACTAAAAATAAATAGTGTAACCGAAAACTAGGGATGTTATGGACCTCCATGACCGTAACCGAAATTAAATTTTAAAATTGTCCTACAAATGAAGTCAAAATGTTACCTTGTATAATATTATATTTTTCTCCGTTTCCTAAATAATCTCATATCCGTAACCGAAATTATCCGAAACAATCGGATGCTCCGAAATATTTTCATATCCGTATCCGTAATCAAAACCGGTAAAATATTATTCATATATCCGTATCTGTATTCAGATCCGAAATTTCATATCCATACATCCCTACGGAAAACTATACAAGTCTACAATTACTTCAACATTGCGTATAATATTGATAATTGCCATGCATAAGAATCATAGTCTACTACGGTAATTACAAGTAACACTGTGCAATATTAGTCATATTGTCATCGTTTATTTCGTTTGATGATCCATTGATAAAGATTATATATTCTCAGTCATAGATTATATATTAAAACCGCGAGTCACATTACGCATACAATCTATTGATCTCCTTGAAAGATCCGTCGGTCAGAACTAGTTTTTATCGAAGTATCATTAGCGATGGGATTTATCGCACCGTGTGAAATTAAAGGTATACAGGATTTACGTAATCATAACGTCTTGAAACTGTAGAATCACACACATACAAAAAGGGAAAAGTAAATTGAATATGGTCAGAATGACCAGAGGTATGAATCAGTTATTTTATAATTGTGTTTAAACACTAAAAAGATTTTTCCTAAACATGGAACGGTACAGAATAGACCCTTATTAGTATGTTTCCACTTGGGATAACAAATGATATATATATGTATATCTTCATTACAAAAAAATACTTTTAAACACTGGGAGATTCATTTATTTTATACTAAACATTTAAGAACGAGGTAAGGGTTAAAATAACTGCCTAAATATTGTATTTTTAATAAAAAAAAGTTCTTTGCAATTATTATATTAGGAAGTAAGAACAACCAAGATGGTGTCAGTCCAACGTAGTGAGGCGGGATCGGTCGATTTGGGAGGGTAGTCGGGATTTTATTTTATGTACATCAAAAATAATTCAGAGCCGTAATCTCGAACCTATTTAAACAAAAACTATACAATGATTTGAACAGAGGTATATCATGTATAAAATAATATTATCACAAAATAAATAACTATATACAAATGTACTTTTCAACACGTTTATCAAGGCTGGTATAGACCTGGGTCAGGGTGAGAGTCTCAACCCCCATAACTTTCGAGTTGTGATACAATTATGCCATTTTAGAGAAAAACATTGCAATGTACTCACAAGTGCTCTCGAGCCTGAACAGGTTGAAGTTCCTCAGCAGGTAGTCATGAAGAGTAAGGAACTGCAGGTTCAACTTGGGCAACGCGAGACAGTTCTCCCCGCTGAAGATCTCCGTGGGAACGACGTTCTCATCCCAGATCACCTCCTCGGTCGGGTACAGGGGCATGGTGTTCAGCTCCTCTAGCTGCGAGATGCGGCGCTCGTGTCTTGATATCTATTGAACTCATTGTTGTTAAGCAACAGGACAGAAGAGTGGTATCATACCGACACAAAGCGATAACTATAGCAATTTTTCACCAATTTCTTTACAACTTCAGCCATTTTCTGGCCCTGGTTATGTTAAAAAAGCAACAGTATACATGCCATATAGTTGTTACTTCACCTTCTATTAGACACTGAGGATAATATAACCCTATCCAACAAGTCAAAACACTGATTGATATATTCAGAAAAAATTAAACGGAAAATATAATAAAACAATCATTATTATATTTTGTGTTTTACCATTATTCAACATGTACATATATATATATATATATTTGATATGCACTTACCAACAATTCCTTAAGAAACTCCTTGTCGACGCGGTGCCATGGTGCGTCGTGTTCCTTACCTTCCGTCGGCACCAGATTCAAGTACGTGGCGATGGCTCTCAAGGCTTTGTCACTGCAATAGTTAACTAATGTTATTAACAGATCAATTCTGACGTTAAGCAAATAATTCCAACAATTAAGGTCGATAATATCCAAGCATTTCAAGAACGCAGATCCGCTGCGATAGTCTTAAACTCGTCACGACTGCAGTCGGTAACCGGCTACACTTATGGCAATCCTGCGTCGCCTCATTGCGAGGTAATGAATGACCCGTTATGTTTTAGTGAGTTAATGTCTGTTATTTGGTTATAGGTTTTAGCGATATCCTAATTGTGTCAGCTACATTCTATCGCAGGGTAGAGGGGGTGAGTGTGTGAACATTTATTGTTATGTACAATATTCTGACACTGTCAGTGAGTACTTGTGGTACTACTTCTGCCGAGGTAAATATGAAGAATTGAAAACGCCATAATTTATTTTAAAGCTCAAATAAAATTGAAGCCATAATTAATCGAAAAGTAAGTATTTCATTCAAATCTTGAGAAGAAGCAACTTCACTTGTAAATTAACCGATTTCACTAACGAGCTCTCGGGCTACAGCCGCCACATAACAACCGTTTCATGCCGATAGACATGCGTCAGTTAGATCTCTGAAGTCGCGTCTTTACGTGTTGAATGACGATGATGACTGACGACAAATAGCCCGACTGTTTGTTTATATACATAGCCCATCATCATCAACACCTGCGCCCGAGTCTCCGACAACAGCAGGCTAATCTGTTACTTTTGAGAACATCGCCGTATTGCATGAAAATGTCGTTTCTCAATAGAGACAAATATGAACGCAAATAACTGAAGTTTAATTTTATAACGGATTTCATTTAATTTACTTTGAACGACTTGTAAAGTGGCGAGAATTTAAAAAAATAGGAAGAGCATTCGGCAATAAATGAAGCGGGCAATATGTTGTTCCACACACGAAGGCCACGGATGTGAGCCCATCTTCATGATTCTTAAGAGTCACTTGTTAATTAGGCTTGGTGACATGATGTAGATATTTGATATTAGCATAGATTTATACTTTTCCATATCGGTCACACAAATATAAATTCTTAGTTAAGGTCAAACGTATCTAAGAGAGACATTCAATTTTTAAGTAGAATGGGTGCATTAATAAAGAATACAGTTAAAGTTTATGACTCAAATTAATTAATTAAATATTGAAAATGAAAAACGCACACGCTCAATGTTTTAACCACGAAATCTAAGAATTTGTCGATTCGTGATCACATGCTAACATGTAGGTATATATTTGTTTACCTATGTGTGATGGTAAAGTAAAAATAAACAATATTATCTCAGTGTATAGATAACAAAGAGTTCATACAATGTCATGTGTGTTCTTTACCTTAGATTTCCGAAGTGTTTCTGCAGTGACTCCCTCGTGTCAACACTAGCCACGTTGGCAAGCGAGAATAAACGTAGATCGGGGAATTTGGAGAATGCAGCTTTCTGTACGGAAATAAATTTATATTTGATACAATCACTCATGTTAGCAAACAAAAAATATTATTTACTTAATCTGACTAACTCGATTTCACGCTAATTACGCACCAAATTTGTCACTTTGCATTTGATCAGCTGATTGCAGTTAAATTATTTGTATTTTTACTTTAATATAAAAAAACGTATATCTACTATATATATGTACGATATGTATATGATAATTATAATTCGACCGAATTGCGAAGGTGAAGGGAAAGTTAAAAGAAATGCTTTTGAATTTTCTTGGCGTCTGTTTAAGTGAAAAGCGCTTCATTAGTCAGAAAACATAGGACAACTACGAAACAAAGTCGCCATGATATACTAGTCTTAAATGATGATGGTCTGCCAAAATTGCACCTGGGCCGTACACTGAAAGCGATCGCAAGAAAGTGGTTAGCGGCTGTCAGCATTACACTGTATTGTGCACCATAAGTACTAGACAAGAATAGCATACTACAATATATATATGAGTCACGCCCCAAAGTCGATTTTATCGCTAAATTGCGATTTCTTTCAGATAGTCTTTGCAAAGATGCATAATTTATTTCATGTACACGATATTAATCTTAAACCAATCATAATCTAAAACTATTGTTACATAGGTACTGCTTATTTCAAAATGAAATTTCTTCCAGCAGACCTTGGACTTAAACAATAGCATGAGAGTTAAATTTAATGAATTGAGCTTAAGCTGGATTGTACCTAACGACTCGACGAACGAGGGATCTGGCCCCACCGACACCCCTAAAAGGAACCCGTTACAACCTTTTGGTGGGCATCCCGTCAGCAACGCCAGAAAATCATCTTAACAGTCTCAGAAAAATGGATGATACGTGCCAGGAACTTAACGCACTTTTTACTGTACATGGAATTAAGTGGTCCTCAGGTCCAGTTGGTTCGAACCTCGTGTTTGATTGACAACTACGTACTAGGTAAATGTTAGCCCTCGGATGTTGGCAGTTTTGGTCATATAATTATCGTTATGCCACCTGTGACACAAGGAACCCTAGAAGTGTTGTTTTTGAGTGACTGAATTTTCATAGATTATTTATATGGAACCTTGAAGGGGCAGTTCGTATTTATTCATTAATATTATTATAATTATCTCTCCTTGAGGCCTGCCTGGCTAGCTACCACCCTCCTGCTTGAGTCAGCCGCCAAACGACTCGTCGTGTTCCGGCTGGGGGCATGAGAGCCAGTGCTTTCTT
>DWPT01002611.1:0-15885 GCA_018251895.1 Agathymus mariae mariae | reverse complement strand
AGGCGGATAAAGCCGAAATTGATAAGTTAAGGAAGAAGCGTCGTAAGAAGTTGCGCGACGAAAGTAATCCTTTTAATTTAGAGGATTCAAAATTTGGTAAACGATATAGATTAACAAAGGAGCTTGCCCACAATTTGTGCTAAGGATTAAGGATTTTATTAAAAAAGGCTAAAAAACAACGGACATATCGGTGGAGACTAAAGTATGAATTTATCACTAACTTTACAATAATAAAAAATTACATTCATCAGGTAAACTATAAAATATATTTAATCCTTGTTTCTGTTTTTTAGGTTTTGACTGCACTATCATTTTTTGCCAATGAGTCATATCAGGGGTCTATTGGTACAAGTGAACGATATTCCTCGGCACAGCAAACAATATCTTCTGTAATATCAGGACCTCACAAAATTAGCACTCTTTCTCATATAGGTTATATTTATAACATTTATTGTTTACCAAACTGCGGAATTATAACTAGAATTTTTTTAATAAGCATATATTTCTGTCCTAAGAGAAATCAAGAATAAGGGAATGAAGTATATTGTCCAATTTGCAGTACTATACATAACTTTTGGTGACGTTATTTTTGAATCTCCAATACCTGACACTAATTCTGTACCAGCTGACATTGAACATCAGTTTCTTGCCGCACGAGCAGAAAAGATTGACTTTCTTTTCGATTATATTGTGTATACAACAATACAATTAATTTTTAGTTGTTGTCCCAAGATTATCCTCTGTATTTCGGATAATTTTTTTTCTTTAACTTTACCTATGTTATTATCATCGTTATCTTACTCCTATTGTATGTAATTTTGAATAAGTATCATTTCTAAACATTTTATTTATTATTTACATATCGTTGTAAGGTTTTTATCCACTTTGTATTTCACCTTTTCTTAAGGGATAACCGAGTAACGGCCGGTTCCCGTAAATTATGTATCTCTTACTGCTGGTAAAAATAATATGTAGTTTATTCACAAAAATAAGTCAGGATAAGTAAATTTATAAAAAAATAAATGGACCAATAGGAAGGGATAGATAGCTAGGAATTGGCCGTAGGAGAGTATGATCTTCTACGATCCTATGGCGTTATTACTTCATTCGAAATGTTATCACGGTTACATTCCTTGGTTCAAGTAATCCACGGTGTTCCATAATTTTTATTAATATTTTTATACTTCTCTTTACTAACATAAATGTAAATTATATAATGTCCATAAATAAATCTTATTTTACAAAACTATGTTAGAATATTTTGATAAATTACTTACAATTTAATCTATTTTGGCAAACGTAACAATTGAGTTATATACTGCAGGCCCGAATAGTTCTAAGTTAGTTGCCAAGTCAATCAGAAACATGTAAGGGAAGTCCAAGAATTTTCGGGCTTTGCGGTTTAATGTGCCAATGCACGCTTCGATTAGTATCTTGTAGTATACGCAATATTGAATGCAGTTTCTAAAGTATTTCAATTCGAAATGTGAAGGAATGCGATATATTATTTCGGTCTGCTAAAATAGACGTGTTATTTGATAAATTATACGATATCAGAGTTAGTTGGACTACAAATGGATCTCACTTATTAGTAGTACTGTAAGTATGTAGTTAAATCTTTGTTCAATCCAGCTGATGCATGACCAAGACAAAACTCATTACTTATGTTTCATCGTCTTTATGAGAAGTTCAACAAGTATTATGGGCCTTCCCGATTTACCACAGCCACTATCAACAAAACGAGCTGAATATTTTCTTCTAAAACTTTTTTTGCATCAATTAAATTTTAGCTTTTTTCTTTAAGCATAACTACAACATCTACAAACACAATATTTTTGTTTAGCAGATTTTCTTAAAAAGTTATTCGGGTTTAGTTACTACCCTTATCTTAAAATCGGCAATGCTCAGAAATCATTTATAAGTAATTAAGTGTCTCGGGATAGAATGAGTCTTGTGATAGTTAAAGATATGTATGGTTGTTTAATGGCCACAGAATATGTGTTACTACTTTAATCCTGTGGATGAATAAGCAAGTAGTTAGTAGCACCTACAAGTTAATGTGTTTATGATCGAATAAATGTTTTTATCCTTCTTAACTGTATTTACTAGGAAAATATAATAGGCCTAATATTTCCGTCCACAAAGTTTTTTTTAAATTCGATTCCATCACTTTTGACTGACCCAAGATTTTGAGATATAGCCGCTTCGATTATTATATTTGGCCTACTGAGAAACGTCCAAAGTTCATTCAGTTGTAATAATACTTAGGTTCTGCCTTTTTTTTTTGACGGGAAACCTTCAAAAGGTACCCGGTGCCGTGGGAGCGACGCAAAGTTATGTGAGATTTTTTTCGATTTAAAACCCTCTCAGTGGCGTTCCTCAGCACTACATAAAGGACTCCGGGATCTCCGACGGAACGTGACCGAAGTCCTTTCAACGCGGTGCGTCTATCGGGGTTTGTCCGGGAGGGACAAGCTGTTCCATTCCATATGTCCGATCGTAACAGCGGTACGCGGCTGTACATGCCGTCGTTCTTCCTGGGGCCGCTAGCCGGACGGTTCGAGCTTCCACTCTCAATAATAATAATAATAATTTATTTGCTTTAATGCTTTAATTACATGGGTTCTTAGTTATAATTAGTTACGCATCTCACAACTAGCCTTTATTTATGGCGTGCAAATTTTCTTTACATTACTATGTGGTTCAAAATTAATGTAAGTTTGAATAATTAATCAATATAATAAACCGCCTGCAACCCCAGAAGTCCCTTCTTGTTCGCCTCTAACGACAGGCAGGAGATACCGTATTCTAGACCTGAGCTACAGGGACAACTAAAGTACAACACACCACAAATTTTATTTATTTCAAGGAGGTACTTGTCTCATTGATTATGGTTATTTTTTTAATAATTACTGTTGTCTGTGAATATGCAAGACCTGAAGGGCTATTGTAGAATATTTTATTGAAGTTTTTTTCATATTCGTTACTTTACAACCGGTAATAACAGTATGCCTACTCAATTGTTAAACTCAACACTCAAATTCACGAAAATTAGCGGATGATATCATTGTTGAACATGAACATTATTTGAAAATAATAAGGTTCTCGAAGGCAACGGTCGACCTTGGCGTTCACTTGTGAAGTTGACCGTACGCGAGCTCACGAATTCAACATGGGGCATTTGTTCGAAGGTCACCCTTTTAAGCCCGATGCATATAATGTGAAGTGTATGGCGTAAGTAACACTTATTTATAATAACTAATAATATTAGTGTCCGGAGCGTAGCCTTAAATAATCCATTGGAGCAATTACCTACGTCATAGCTTTTTGTGAATTTCGTATTTATTTACTTTTTTGTTTGTGGTAACAATGACAAAATTCCGGGTTAAGGTTATATATCAATGAAATATTATAACGATAAATTTGCGTAAAGTGTAGTTACAGCTGTACACATTGGGTTATTGCCACTAATTTTTATGAATAAGTTTTATTTTTAAATAAAACAAGTTTTATTTTAATTTTTATGAATAATTTTTATGAATAAGTTGGCAACGGTAAAATACATAGTCTGCAATATTAGTTTAATATTCATCGTGTAAAGCGTCTCTTTTTGTTACAATCAATTAATAAAATCACAGTTTTGAACAATTTAAAATGTCCAGTATACCAAATTGTATTATGACGTACTATTAACTGGAAAGGAACGCAAGGTTTTTTTACGCTATGACAGTGCGTTATTCAGCACGTAATCTATCGAAGCGCAAAAATGTTGCCATTATTTGTTTGCCGCGTAATGTGACGGGTTGCTTACAAATTTTCATTCGCATAGCTACTTTAGTATATTATAATATATTATATTTGGCGTATAAGGTAAACAAAATAATTTAAATGAATTCTTATCTAATTTTTAATATTCGTGAAACAAAAATACATTTAGTATATTAATAGTAAATGGGTGCAAGATTTCTCGTCGATATATCCCCATATCTCATACGATAATAATAAACAATACACATAATAGGCGTTCACACACTCACACGCCCGCATTAGGACACTCTGTATTACGGGGGCAGGGGCAACACATACACACACATACACAAACATGACAAACATCGATAACCAGATAACAAACCTACCATATAAATGCGCGACCTAGAATCAAAATCGGGGATACATCGCTCGGCAGACGGAGTCAAAACATATCAATGTAGTCGTGGATGGAAAATATGGGTGCAGAAGTTTACATATCACGACTAAGTATAACAAGCTCGACATTGATATTAACTTTTCAACTGAATGCTATCAATACAATAATGACGTCTTAATTAAAGTATGAAATATTAAAATGAAAACAAACTTTACTTTTAATTCACCACAATGTCTATTGTCTCAAACGCTCTTGAGGTAAAACATGAGATATTGTAATTAAAAAAAAATTTACGACGAAACATATTAAAGCGCGAAACACGAATCATTTTGCGTTACTTCGTAAAAACGTTTCATGAATCCATAATATTTTAATGGCACCCCACTTAATATTATTTTATAATGAATGGCGCGCCCAATGTTAAATGAATAAAAAATGTCTTAATTAATCGTCATAATTAAAGATTTATAAATTCTAACGAGCCCCATTTTTTATTTCCGGATGCTACAAAATAAAGAAGGAAAATTGTAATAAGATTTATTTAAACTTCCTATGCTAAAATGCTACACTGAGTGAAGTGACTCAAATTGGTCTTGAGAAGGAAAGAGATTTTCAATGTAGAATTCAAACACATATACGTGAGATTGCACGGAATTTTATCCTTGATAAAATATAAGATGTGATCAGATTAAGTTTTAGAATATCGTCATAATATTTCAAATTGTAACGTTTGGATACTCTTGGAGTCGATATTTAATAAAATTAATTTAAGAATGTTACTTTACTACGGAAAAGCTGCTGTATATTTCTTGTGCAAAATTGTTGCATGAAATATGAAAACGCGGTTTGGGTCATCCCAAAATACGGATAGCTGTCAGACTTGATTAATGTTAAATGACGAAATGTAATTTTAATGTTTCAATTCAATTTTATGTTTTGTTTATAATAATCAACGATGTTACTTAAAATAAAAGATACCTTTTCATTAATGAACTGAATAAATCTGGATAAAATTTTTAGTTTTATTCGAGTGTGTTGTGTTGAATTCTAATTTTAAAACAGTTGATAAAATTTCAGTTCAAGTTTTATTGTTCGGGGTAATATTTTTTTATCTAATTTCTAATATAATATTGGCGACATTAGTTATTTAATATCGATGACTGAAGTCTAATTATCACCACTCTTTTGTAGAGTGCTTCGCAAAATTTTTTTTTCGCTTAAGGCATGAAAGTCCTAATAAATACTCATGTTTCATTGATTTTATTCTCACTGAAATCCTTGATTATTAAATTGCAGTACATGTTTTAATGTATATGTCAGAATAGATGGCAGTGATGATTATAATGCTTCGATGTATTAATTTTAAATGAATTGATATATCTATAAAACCATTTATATTATTTTATTTTTTGTACTTACGTGGTTGTAAAGTTAAATTATCTTCCTTCTGATACATTCTTTAGGTATACAAATTACTTCAGTAGATACCAGTGCCCTCTGGTTATATTCCTTTTTTTAAGAGCTAGGACGAAATCAAATTATCGATTTCAATGTGTACAGTGAATTTACCAGTACCAGTATTTGTACAGTGAATTTAAATTTTTGTCATACTAATCAATAATTATAAGGTATCGAATAAATTGTTTTTCATTATTCTTTTCATTGTTGGAATCGTGGTAAGATTCTACGGGGAGTAACTACCTAATTTATTATGTGTAATCATTTTTATCAATATTATAGCTATTACTCCAATCTTTATAAGATCTCGGTATCATATTGACTATACTATTGTCAGTTAAACTCGTGGGATCGCTAAGCTATATCGGCTTTCTCATCTCTGACCAGTGAAGGTATTTCATAGTATTCAACTTTAGGGTACTGGTTAATATTTGCAGGTTGTCGACTAGCTAAAAATTCGTATCAATACAGCAAATATTCGTATCAATACAGCAATCAACCTGTAAAACACATTGAACACTTTTACCTTTATTAAAATTTAAATCATTGTAAGGGAACTACAAACAAAATGGAAGTTGATCAAAATGAAACTCATCAATAGTATCATGTCTTAGCCATCTAAGTTAAAAGTGTTCAATTTTGCCGAATTCTAAAGCGAAGTGGATAACTAAGTAGATAAATGGAATAAGAATAAAATTGCGATCGTACACGTTAATCTATTTTATTACTTAGGAACAGGAAAACTAAGTACGCCGGAGTTGGTAGGTTATGTAGTATGACCATATAAGAAAAACCAATTAATGTAATAATAAAAATATGAAGATTTGAACAAAGACACATATTTTTACAACAGTGATACGCTTTATTTCCCCTTTCTAATTTTACAACATTTCTTTTTACACCTTTATATAATTATATAAGACTCACACACGGTCATGCCATGACAGGCAATTCTCCAATCACGATGCACTCCTGATATTTTTCATATTATTACGGACATTCTTTACAACGCACCAATCAACTTCCATGCATTCACCGATCACTCCTTATAATCATACATATTTCTCGGATACTTGTGCACATCGATTTATTAACGCCATATGACTTTCATTTTATAACTTAATGTTGAATTATTCAAGACATGATAATATATAAATACTTATATCTACTAATATTCCATTATCTAAGATCTTTCAATAGATCCTGATTAATATTCTTATTCAAGGTATATTTGAACCTATTACAGTTGACTTCTGACAACAGGTTATTCTATAATTCTTAAATGGTGATTGCAATACTCTTACAATATATTTACAGATTGAGTATCGCGTTGCAACGTAGTATCTGCATTACGTAAGGCATTACACAATCAGTCACTAATATGTTTTATTTCATTGATTACTTACATTAGGTCAATGGTGAATCTCTAGTATTGAAATACTTTCTAAACGGACTGATCGTGATCATCTATGAGTTTATTCTTTGAATGGTACTAAGTGAAAGTGTTAGTAAATGAGTGAGTAAATCGAAGTGTTAAATGATAATGTGCTTTGGATCGCCTGTAATGCCTTTCACTTAAATCTCGGTGTTATACATATTTGATGTGTAATTCGGTTTAATGCGTTCATTAAGGCAGGCACTAAAATATGCATCGTATCAGAGTCGTAAACTTTTTTTGAAATAAAACAGCTTTAAATATTTCGTTGCTCTTAAATGGCATTATCTATGGTCTTTGGTAGTTTGGTGAATATTTTATGTTATTGTGCCATAACGATACGAATACTAATCGCACTTTTATTGTTTTAACGTTGTGTGTGCATTAGAAATTAAGTATCACATGCTTCTGTAAAGAAAACATTGCAGGGCAGATTGCATACTTAACAGTAATATAAAATAATGTTCTCCATAGTATTCTTGAAATTAAGTGGAGTGAAGTCAGTCATTTGGCCAACGTGGCGGAATACAGGCAGTGACAAAGTTATATATATAGATCCTTATGATGATACCGTTTCCATGTGGTTTTATGTATGTTCATTTGAGAACATAACAACAACATTTTGATAACAGCTTCTGTAACATATCTGTAGCATAGATACAATTATTTGAATTTTACGGTATCAAAACTAACTTCAAGAACCCATTTAAGTATCATAAATTGTTTCCGACGCGACACTAAACTTGCGTAGTTGGTGAAACGATTATAAATCGAAATCAATCACGGAAACGGCATTGCTAACGAGACACCAGTTTTCCTTTCACTCACGTTTATGGGTAATAAACTAGATGTTCAGACTACTTTACACCGGACGTACTTAGTGAAGTTCCTTTTGACAGCAAGTAGTTTTATGTAAATTTTATGGCGTTGTAAATGGACATTAAGTAGCCATATGGGTCATGTTGGTCCGTCTGGTATGAACCAGCCTGTACATAGTCTTGTATGGTCATGACAGGATCGATGTATTAGAAACTAGTATAGACATATGGGGTGTATTTAAAAGCGTAAGATATAAAATTCCGACAATTATACCTCGTAGATGATGCATCACAAGAAACATAGTGACAGAGAGCATTGATCTTCTTTTCCAATAGCTATATTAATATAATATAGCGTAAATAAAAGCGTACTTTTTGGTTGTGTTAATTAAATTTAATAATAAAGCCAAGTGCAAAAAAGGGTCAAGGGTTATTAAAAACGCAAGGACGGCAACCAACTCCTTTGCGATAAAATTTGTGTAGCTAAATTGAGATATTTTCCCTGTTTTTTTCCTAATTAAGGGCAGTAGTTTTATAAGTTTAATTTTATTATTTGGAAAACCGTTCATGAATTATGAGAGAGAACACTTATTATTAAGTAAGTTTTTCTCCAAGTTTGTTTATGTACAGTGTAATTGTCAAGGTTTTCATAAAAACAAGTGTAATAAGTAATAAGTGAAATATTACATAAATAATAATCTGATATCAATATTTTATGTATAATTTCACATTCACAAATTAATTATCCAGTGCCACTTGTCTAAACAATTCTGCATACTTATTTTACAATATAAAACTTAAATTTTCAAGACCTAAGTATTTTAGTACTTGTTCGTAACACGTAGGCCGGTCTAAATTTCAGTTTGTCGAAAGAATAGACCTTAATTTATGAAATAAATGCCAGAAGTTCTGAAGTCTAGACTAAATTACCGCTAATATTGTGCCCGGTGAGTGGAACTGACACCTCTCAAAATAATTGGTTAGTGACTGACGGCTCCTTGATTGCAAAATGTCTCGTCTCTGCGCTTTTCTATTATTTCCTAATGTATATACTTTCGCTGTATTATTTTGTATACTATGAGATATGTAAAAATTAAAAAAGCGTTTGATAATTACTTTACTTAACGGTAAATGACCAAAAGGTTTTAAAATGTCTGGTTATTCTTCTGTTTTGTACCTACTATTATCAAAAGACTGCATTCAACTTGGGAACAGTTAACGAAAAGGCACGGGTTGCTTCTGTGTGGATAGTATCCAATCTAATGACATTTATCTATTTATCTATAACTAAGTACCGACCGGGTTAGGGATCGTCAACGTCAAGTCATTGTACTGTACATAACGTAGGAATCAGTTCGACCGAAATCAATATTTTCTACTTTATTTTAGCGTTCTTTACCATTTTACTAGACTATCCTCCGAATACAATAATTTTCAATCAATCTTTACTTTAATATTTGTATGTTAAAACTGCTTAACTGAATATATAACCTCAATATTTTTTAATTACAAATAATACTCACGTATTGTTTGTTATTTAAAAATGGCAAAATAGCTGTAAATTTATTGTAATGATAATGAAATATTTTGTCAGAAATTTATACAAACATATTTCTAGGCTATTGCTTCAGCAATCACCTACCATGAACATTTAATAAATTCATTTCACGAATGTATAAAACTCTTTGGATTATTCAGCACCGTGTAACTTACGTCATTATTTCCAATATATCCCGTAATGTCTGGTTAAAATCTATGCATTACAATATTAGCCAGTGTACCGGTAGTGGATCGGTACAGGATCGGTAAAGGATCGGTAATGGAATTTCCGCATCATTCGCCGAGGGCCGATAACACCCAGTTGCGACTTCCCGCAAGTTAACAAGTGACTTTGTACCCAGTTGCAATCATTACATATTTTGAAATAAGTACAAAATATATATATTTTTTTTTTG
Organism: Agathymus mariae mariae; assembly: GCA_018251895.1. NCBI lineage: Eukaryota > Metazoa > Arthropoda > Insecta > Lepidoptera > Hesperiidae > Agathymus > Agathymus mariae. Next base: position 6,072 of record DWPT01002611.1, on the reverse strand, counting down.
GTTTAAAATTATTCATCGCTAACCAATAATACGCCGATCTAATCTTATTAATAGTTACTTTTATGGGGTCAGTTAATAATATATTGAGTTCCTTTTAAAACCCTATTTTTGTAAACTTGTAAAACCAATTCCTGAAGATAATAAATCAAAAAGACATGAAATTTAGGATACCCTTATCGAGCATATGATAGTCAACAATAATATGATTGTTCCGGCAGCAAGCACAGATTAAGCTAAGGGCGAGCAATTAGCGTCTGTGTAAGTATCTATTAATTATAATTCAACCATTAATAAATTATTATAAAAATTCAAAGCTTTTACGATTGTATGATTATACTAAATTAATGATTTTAACGTGAGTCATTAAATGTTCTCATCGGTATAAACAGATTTCGGTAGAACTCGCTATGATAAAATTAAATCTTTGCATCCTTTAACAATGAGCGGGAGTTGTAACATATTCAAACAACCTGCTTCATATTCGGTACAGTTCACTTCTAAAGTCAATAAATAATTGTATTGAATTCGTCAATTGTAATCTTCAACTTATATCATCGTAGACATTGTATATTTTAACTGTAACCGTAATTAAATCATATGATCGGGTCGAAATATCGGTAAATAACACAAGAATCCTTATGATGTATACGGTTTAGGCCAGCTCCGCTAGGAGGAGAGACCCGTACCCAACAGTTACCGTCCTATTATCATGTAATACCTACTGCGCTAAGAAGATAAAATCCAAGCGTCCCTTTAGGTACTCTTGAGAGATGAGAAAATTAACGGATTTTTTCAAATGAAATGTAATAATTACTGCTAATTAAGGCTCGATGGGGTTGAGCACTTATAAAATATCTTTAACTTTTAAGACTTTATCCCCCGCACAACTTACTCTGAGAGGAAATCCGTATTTTTCTATGAAATATCCGAGAACGTTAACTCACAGGTATTACATTTATTTTGCATACAACCTCACAACTCAATTTGCCGTATAGCACACGAACATCTGTCCACACCCTCACGTTGATCAGATTAATGTCGAAAGGTACTTCACACCTCGGAGGATTAGGGTGTATATTCAAATGATTTTTGCATGCCATTCTTTTCCGTTCTGACGTTCGACCCCGAATACACGAAGGGTGTAAATGGCATCCTCGCTGTTGCTATTATGAGTGATAAACTTATAATGAAGATACCTATTTGAAAACTGTGCGAAACATAAACTATACACTTAATCTTTTCTAAAAATATGCTCGGTTACTTAGTTATTTTATTTTTAGAAAACAGAGCCAAGTGCATTAATAAATTACTTTTGGTTAATTATTAACGTCTTTATTAACCTATAAACCTATTTTAATAACGAACACTTCTAATGTTTTGAATTTTCAGGCTACCACAAGCCCTGTCCACAGTCGCTTAATATAATATAATCTAATCGATCTTATCGAGAATATCGACAGTAGCAGAACGAGTTCGTGAACTAAAAAGAGCAAAAAAAATATTAAGAAAATCAAATGTACATGACGTTGATAATACCTTGTATTCAACATGAGTACTTATAATCTGATTCACTGTCAAAGATCATTACCAAATCCTACATTATTATCGCACATTTAGCTTTAATATATTAGATTAATGTAGATATTTTATTGTATCGTATTACTGTTGGTACGTTTCTTCTTAATATCCAATGAGTTGGAAAGGAAACAAAAAATAACCAGAAAATTATCGATTATGAGGTGTATTTCTCGACTGTGAAGAATGAAAATTAACGAAATAATATTAATTCAAAGTTGGTTTTTATAAACACTTTTTGAATATTAAACTACGCCATTGCTTCAACAAATACCTACCGCGAGTAGTCCCAGAAGAAGAAGCGGCAAGAAATTCCTAAACAGTTTTTTCCTACTCAACATTACGGAATGCTTTTAACGTAAGTTTTAATTTATAATTTACATTACGGTCAATTGTAACAGAATTTTATTATAGCTATTTACACATCTACCTAGGTAAGAGCCACCAGTTTTGCTTAGTCCCAAATTTGGTACAATCAGCTTAGCTTAATTCCTAGTATTAATATTGTGACCGTCAGTCATGTTAAGAAGACTGTCAGAATATATTTTGACGTACATTATCTAAAATATATTGGGTCGAAAGAGATTTCCAATTTTGAACATTATGTCAATCTGATTTGCGTTATTAACGTTTACTGTGACTTTGTTGAAGAAGGCTCGTTTAAGAATACCGTACGAAATCTGCAAAAATATATTGGGCGAGGTGCATATTTTTGTTATTAATTTGTTTTCGAAATTATAAACAGTTTTGTATTTAAATAACACTAGCAAATGCCCTCGTATCGCTTCAGAAAAATTCCCCGAGTCTTAGAAAAGAAACTGCATTGTTTAAGGACTGGGTTTTTCTCGTTCTGGTAATTAGATATACATGTATCAATATGTAACGTTTTTATTTATGGACGGATTGAAACGAAACGAACTTTCAATATTAATTGACACTTACTGCAATACATTAGTGAAAACCGCAACGAAACAGAATAAGCCATTTCTACGATTAACGCAACAAATGCACAGGCAAACATTCTAACAACTATTGTATAGGGTTCTGTAGCGTTAATGAAGGCCCCTAATAGTAGTTTTTCTAATATATCCTTGACGTGACGTGATTTCCTATCACGCGCACTGCTCGCGCGGGCGTTTTGAGAAACAGTACGTAACGAAACGTACCTTATAGTTTGGATAAAAAACTTTCTGAGCGAACGGTTTCTCTGAGTTTTCGTCGCAATTGATGGCTACCAACGCTGAAGTTTTTCAGGGGTCCGTTCTATCCGCTACTCTATTTCTGCTGCACGTCAATGACCTGCTCAAGGCCCGGTACATATGTATGCAGATGACAGCACTGTAGTGGAGAGTAAGCCTCTGAAACCTCGGGGCAGCAGAGAAGAAATACAGACCGAAAAAGTGGCCATGGTGGAACGTATGAGTGTCACACTTCGGACAGTGTCCGAATGGGGCGATACCAATCTTGTGAGTCACAAAAACACAGACGTGTCTATTCAGCGCCAAGAGGAGTGGTGTGCAGAGAAGTCCATTGGTGACCCAGGTCTGGTTCAAACCAAAGCCTCGAGCATAGACATAGGGTAGTCAGCCTCTCGATCTTCTATAGAATACATTTTAGAGAGTGTACACAGGAATTGTTAGAATTCCCCCATCGCCGTTCCTGTATCGGACAACTCGACGTGCGGCAGGTATCCACCCTTACGTAGTTAACGTACCATCTGCAAGGACGACGCGGTTTGCGTCTTCATTCATTATGCGCACTGCAAAGGATAACTTGCCCGCGTCGGTGTTATGTGTGCTACGATATGGGAGTCTTCAAGAGGAGAGTGAATAGGCTATTATAAGTTAGTGCGTTCAACATCTTAGACTGCATCACCACTTACCATCAGGTGGGATTGTTGTCAAGCATTAACTTATTTGGTGTAAAAAAACAGTGATCTCCGCTAAATGCGGCCCCTTTTATACATTTATTGGGTACGACAATCTCGTCTGTTACCCATCTTTCAATATGCATGCGTTACCTACAGATTTTCTCTTCATTTTGAAACACTTACATTTTGTTGCAGCCTTTTGTAGAAATAAACATTTCTTTCTTTTTTCTTGATTTTATATCTATCAGTTCCATTACACGTACAAACATATTATAATGCACTAGTCATAAAATCAATAAATTAAAATTGTTTAACTTCAAAAGTATCAAATTAGCTGAAAATTTAAAATTCTCATATTAAACTAAGGACTTTGCCGTCGATGACAATATAAAATTAATAGATTATACAAATACAGAGTTCAATTTGAAGTTCTGTACATTGAGCATAGAATTGAGAGTTCAAATAAACATAAGTAATCAAACGAAATCAGTGCCCAGTATTTCAGATTTGCTTGATTTTAATCAAAAGTTTCAATTGGACTCTAGCCGGGCGAGTGTTATCTAGGCGTATGTTCGGCTCGCTTGCTACGAACCATGATCAGGCTTTACCGGGTGCAGACCGAAATTTGTGTGTTCAGTCTAATACCGATTTGCAGTCCCATAATTGTTGGAACTTCAATCCTACGAACGATGCGCCAAAACCCGACGCTATCCTACACATCGGAGTCTAACTCATTATAACTTTGACGTTGTCATCCTATAGGAATACTGAAACATTATTGTATAGTAGAACACGATTCTGGAGCATCGGTATTTAAGCGATACGCTTATTTAAAGATTTTGTGATACAGACATAAGCCCCGCATTTAACGTGTCGGGGTTTGCGTGGCTATAATTTATAAAGATCTTTTTATTGCGATGTCGGCTGGACGTTCCGTAATGAAATGTGAGGTAAAATCTTCTCCGTTTCATGCTCAAGTGAAATAAAAATATAAATTGTTTCCAAAGTGGGATAGCCACTCAAATTAAGCACCTGAATAAATTGTGTGATAATCCGCAGCAGTCTTTTAATGCTCTATTTTAGGGAGTCGGTGACGAAGGCCTGCGTAAAAGAATAAACGAAAAAGATAATGATTACTCTCATTTCATTTACTTTTCCAAGATACTGGTAATTGAGGAAATAGGGTCGAAATTTGATAGGACGGAATATCTGGTATTTAGGGTGGTACCATTAGCGACCTCTTAATCGTATTTAATGCCATTATCACCTGAGGGTGTGTAATGGACCGATACAAAGTCGAATTCCCAGATAAGTCTCAGTTTTACGGAGTAGTTGCAATTTTTTTAAAACTAAATATAATAGTTTTTTTTTTTTTTCATTGATAAATATCGATATGAAGTTCGATAAGCTTTTAACTTTTTTTTTATTCTTATCACGTTGAGACAGTAAAAAATAGTGTTGGATAAATTATTTTATTTACACTTGTTATTGCAAGTATTGTGATCAAAACATTTTGTAGTATTATCGAAAAATATAAGTAGTGAGTGTCGGCTGTTTCGACTTTTATTTTTCCCTTCGGTCGAGGCTGCGGACTGATATCATAATGGACAAAACATTAGCTCGTCTTATTTCGGGGTGAAAGCTTTCAGGGCTTTTTGACACATCTTGTGTTAATATTGCTGTAAGTGTTTGCGTTGCGATATCTGGTTTGTTCTACATATCGTTTAGTTTGTATTCCGTGACTGCTGGTTTAAACCTATATATATATATATATATACACATATATATAGTTATCATATGATGTAACTGAGACCGACGACTTATGCTATCCCATAGAAGTGCTTATGACATTGAGCCACTAGTGTCAAAAAATGTATATTATTCATATTTTTAAACGAGATGTCCAGTTGTGCCGTCCAGTGAAATTTTGGTGTAAGAGGTTAATTTTAAAGTTATCTCTGATTTCATCCAAGCTGTTATCCTATTATAATCACCCGTTAAATGTTCGATTCATAGAGAGACAGACGGAGTAAAATAGAGCCAGTGAGCAAATAATAAGACCGCCAAAAGCAATCTGTCGATCCTGTCTTGGACACTAACGCTTGGTAATCTCTTTAGTATTATGGATGCCCCCGTACCGATGATTGTGATCGTGTACAATTAAGTGGACATCATCATCTGATCGTTTTTCTGGTATTTACAAAGCAAAGTAATGTATCAATTGTAATGGGTGTACCACAGGGGTCTATTCTAGGTCCGTTGCTTTTTCTTGTTTATATTAACGATTTGCCGTATTTTATTAGCAAACGTGCGAACATTGTACTCTTTGCTGATGACACGTCTCTAATATTTAAGACTAAAAGAAATAAATTAAACTTTGACGACGTAAACAGTGTTTCGTCCCATGTATCACATTGGTTTAACATAAACAATTTAGTTTTAAATGCTAAAAAAAGTGTATAGAGTTTGCACTACCAAATGTGCAGAAGATAGGCAAAGTCCTTAAATTAAACAATGAAACATTGACTACGGAACAATCTACAGCGTTTTTAGGTGTCACCCTAGATAGTAAGCTTCAGTGGGGGGCCCATGTATCGGTTCTCGCATGTAAACTTAGTAGGTCTGTT
>DWPT01002610.1:0-15888 GCA_018251895.1 Agathymus mariae mariae | reverse complement strand
GCAGGCTTCACGAAAAGATAATAATACCAATAATAATATTAACGACTTAATAATAATATTGATAATATAATCTTTACAATCAAGCAAGCTGGCTTCTGTCGCCTCTTACGACACCGTGTTTTACCAGCGTGGGATTGGGGGAGTATTCTAGGCCGCCCCAATACGGCACGAAAATATACTTAAAAATATACTTTGAAATAAACATGATTTGTATTTCTAAACTATGTTATTTCCTTAATATTACTTTGGATTTTACAATATAGCTGTCAAAATGGACGCCAAATATATTTGTATAATACATTCTGAAGACAAATTCATTCTTAGTTTTGTCGTCACAACATCATTGTTATATCTCGTTTAGTTATTATAAGATGGTTATTATAAGAAGGATCGAGAGAGCCCGCCGCGAAGAGTACGCGAAACTTAAACTTTGTTAAGGATCTCCTTGTTATGTTTTGATAAGAAACATCAATAAAGGTCACATTTTATTATTAAAATAAGGGAATCCGTTAATGATGTCTAATAAAATTGATCCTTACAAATCTCGCTTATTAAGTACACTTGTAGCATTTCTATACACTATAATACATAATTATAAATAATTATACAGAGAAAGGAAAACGCTTAAAAATAATCTAATATTAACCTTTAGCCCAGTTGACGCCTATTCGATTCCCGGACGGGGCAGGGAGTTATGTTTGCTTGCGAGTTGTGCATAAGCCCGACTAACAATCACATCAATACAAAAAATAATAAAACACCTGTTATTTTTTGTTTATATAGAAAAATATTAAGTTCTCCATTTTACGTAAATAAGAATACATATTTTCAAAACTTCCTAAATAAATTTGTAACAATCCGCTGTGAATTAATTTAATCAGGCTTTCGTACAAAATAACGTTTGCAAGGCAATCACGACTAAGTGATAAAATGCGACGACATTGTATTATAATATAATATTCAAATCTGTAGATTTTCGGGTCGTTACATCAGAGTTCACAAACTCGTGAGTATATCTGTCTCGTAGCCTTATCGGGATTTCCCAAAAATCATTTTTAAAAATTTTTCTTCCAAATAATTTCAATTTCATTTCACTTTCTTATTGAGTATATCGCATAGTAATGAATATCTCTGAAGTGCCGATCGTTGAACATGAGTGTTGGCACATTATATGTCACAAATCTTACAAGTTTTTAAACAATCAAAGTTATACGCCTATTAATAATTAATTATCACATGCTTGGCTGAGGAAAAATATCATTAGTAAACATATATAAGTCAGTTTTCGCCATTATAATTACAAAAAACTGCGAAGTCTGCAAATATATATTTGGCCAGCGTGGTGAACTATGGCGGTATAATGTAAGGGACATTGCACGAGACGCGACTCGAGCAATGATAGAGTGAGTTATGAATTGTGCTGATAATAAAGATTATTTAAAAATGCTAACTACTCGTTCATAGGTGCCACCCACTATCCTGGAGAACTTCCTAAGCAGGATAGAAGAAGGATACTGCAAGTTCCACAACCCTTATCATAACAATCTGCATGCGGCTGATGTCGCACAGACCGTACACTATATGCTGTGCCAAACTGGACTTATGGTAAGTGACAAAATATATTAATGAAATTTAAGATATTAAAAATTAAGTAGCAATACGAATAAAGAACATGAACCGAATAAAAATAACATTACGTTCAGTTCACTCTGGTGACGCGATTAACAGTAATATTGAGTTAATTTAGGAAAAACGAGTTTGCAGTCTTGGTGCTTATCAGCCTTTGCAATCAACTTCAATGACGTTTAAATGCTCTACTCATGATAATTCAAATGGAACGTGTCATTTGTAAGAGTCGCAGAATCGAAACGGGAAACAACATTCACTTTTCTCCTTTATAAAAGTAAAAAAATTGCTTGCTGATTAATTTTGCGAGGCTTACAAAAATGCAACTGCGTAACTTAACTAGCTCTTTTTTCCGACAACATCCACGACTTATTATGTCCCTTCCCGCTCTGTGACCTTAACCAATTCCTCATGTAATTCGAACCTGAGAACAAACATTTACGCCAAAAGATAAATTATCTTTCTATAAGGACCCTACCCTACCTGCGTTATATTTTCCCATATGCAATTGCCCAAATGAATTCATCAATCTGTCTTGCAAACTGCATCAAAAGTATAATGTGAATGAGACCTTTTTTAATTGAGGCAATCTATCCCTATCCACGACTTGCGCACTTCAATAGCTTATGCTATGTTTTGTTTTCTAGACTTCTGCTCAAGTAAATTTGTAATATTTCGTCTCAACTGCGCTAAAGGGCATGCCGGAGAATACTTTCTCCTTCAAATTTAACGACTTCATCCTACATACAACACACACAAACACAATAACTTATATTTCCTACCCACACAAGTACGTAATTCAATTCGAAGTTTTCTTCGCAACTGAAACAGAATAATAACGCTGATGGATTCAGGAAAATATCTTGGAAGAAAATTGTAGTGGGGTTTTAAACTCGACCGGCTAGTGTTTTGCGTGCTCGAGAATTTTTATCTTTATGAAATAAAATACATTCATTTTTCAGAAATAACAGTGCTCGTAACAAGCTGTTTAAATAGTGATGGGACCAGTTTCTTAAAGTAAACTTTTAGACATTACTGGTGCCATACGTATCTTAAAATCTCATTACACAATTTTGATTTGGAACTTCAATGCTACATTATGCACTCGAAATGACAACAATCAGAGAGTAGGGCTTTTTGGAATTGAACAACGGAACAACTGAGGCTACTTGCTGGCTAACCGCTGTCTTTATTCTTGACAACAATGTTGTTACACATATATAAGCATGTCTTGGTAATCAGTAGGACTAAAACCAGGAGCGATCGAAACGGCCATGTTAAATACCTTAAGCCTAATTATACAATTATAGTTTATAATGCACCCAACATTTGAGGTAAGGACCTCACAGCCTTGGATTTGAACTGATGTTGGGTTGTAATGTTTTACAGTTATTGAAAATCTTTTGTTTGTTGACAAGGGGCAACCTTCAAAAGGTACCCGGTGCCGTGGGAGCGACGCCTGGTTATGTGAGACTCTTACCGCACTAATACCCTCCCGGTGGCCTTACGACAGGCAGGGGATACCGTAGCCCTATTCTGGTCCCGAGCTGTAGGGTCAATTATTGAAAACCTACGCCAATGGAGAGCCTTGAGTTCTATCAGAGCTTACGCTCGGTTGCATGGGGGATAGGCAAGAACTATGTGTGCACTCTACAAACACTCTGTTAGAGTACGATTCAATAATCAGGTCGCATAATACAAATCGTAAAATAACACAATAGGAAGAAATCGCGTCTCAGATGTATTTGTCAGCTATCTGCGTCTTGGGTAGTCTATTGACGAGTTTGAAATCCGATTCTGGCACTATTGTCTCGTAAAAACCTGAAGTTATGGGAGAGCTTAAGATATACCATGGACAATTATATACATCTTCGTCCGCTTCTGTTACCAAACAGGTGAACGACTAGCGCGCTACATTGACTCTGTATCATATCGAAGATATCTCGGATGTCATTCTGTACGAGATGAGAAAAGCCCTAAGGCAGTTATAGAATAATAAGGCGCCGGGCAATAACGGCATCGTAATAGAGATAAATGAGTTTACTGATTTAAACGTTAGCGTTCAGATGAACTTAGTTCGACGCGTGGGCAAGATTGTCGGTACTTTAAATTTCTGAAGTTATGCCATTTGAAATTATCAATGCCGCTTGCTTCAATAAAAAGAAATATTATAGAGAAACTGGAGCTGCTTATGAGTTTGCAATACTTTTCTCGACAATATTTAAAATTACATATCCTCGCTTGCCAGCGTGGACTACCACCCAGTAAGTACATACTGCAATATAAGGGTTGTCAGGCTAAGGATGAAACGGTCACCTCGCTTGTGAACTTTCTAATACTGAAATGCAAGGACATTAAAAACATATCACAATTGTTTTAGCAGACTGCAGCACTCGCGGCAATCTTAACTACTATTCACAATTGACAATTTTAGTTAGTCTAGGTAGTACATAGTTCAGCAACTTCCGAAGAAAGAAACCTAGTTCCCTCACAATCATTGTCTAGTAGCATGAACCGAAGAGGTTGGATAAAGCTCAAAAACTGAGCTTTTTACACGGCGTATATATATGACAGATAATCCCCATGTACTTTCAGAATTGGCTGTCAGATCTGGAGATCTTTGCGACCCTGGTGGCCGCGATAGTCCACGACTACGAGCACACCGGGACCACGAACAACTTCCACGTGATGTCCGGCTCGGACACTGCGCTGCTATACAACGACCGCGCTGTACTGGAAAACCATCACATTAGCGCTGCCTTTAGGTAAGGATAGGGCTTAAACAAAACTTTCACTTATTAGCCTTACAGTACAAATAGTAAAAAAGAGCTAGATGTGATCGACTCACATTTTTTATAATTTATAACAAATTTATTATTATTTATTTAGTATACACGAAAGTCTGTATGAAAATCTTTTAATTCTAATAGAAAAAATCGTCACCATAGAGCGAAAAGTCATCAAATCTAAAAACACTGTTTTAGGACTTAGTGATTCAGATTTGACCAGTAATTTAAAAACTATTCAATGACATATACATACATAAACACTAATATTTACGAACGCGTATCGACAATGCGAGTAACATTGTTACTTCTTCAATATTAATTAAAAACCGTTACACTTTTTTGTGCCTATTTCTTTGGAAAAAACACGTTTTGGTATAGTTTATGATACAATTGCAATATTTTCTTCTAAAAATTAATTCTAATTCGTTTTCCAAACTAAACCGAGGGTACAGGAAGTAATGGAAAGCGGAATTCCCAATTTTTTGTCCTCAACCATTTGCATATGGTCTTGCCGAGGGTGGTGAGCACTTACAGCAGTATATATACATACTGGAGTAAACGTTACTCTACTTTAAAGACTATAAATCTAAATTAAGTTCGCACAAAGCGTCAGAACGAAAATCAGAAAGGAATATGTAATTCTGGTAACAAAGCCACATTGTGAACGTGAACTCATAATAAGATATAATTTCCCAAGAGACTTGAGACGAACCAAACGACCAATCGACGCTTACTTGCAATTGTATTTTGACAGTGTACAAACAGAATAGGTTTTCTACGACGATCTTTTCTTAACAAAATCTTATGTCTTGTCGAAGCTGTTTTAATTAATATCCGACTTTAAAAATGGAAATGTTCTCAATACATTAGTATTGTTTTTTGTTTATTTTTTTTATCTCTGTAACCTCAGTCCGTCGTCATTAATTAGCCAATTTGGAAAGTTCCCTTTTTGGTTGAGAGAGTTTACTTCCCGTTTAGTGCCACTTAAAATAGAAGAATAAATTGCACCAAAGCAAGGGTGCAAAATAAGAGGAAATTTACCTACATCGCATTGAATTAGTTTTTTTTTTTAAATATTTGCTTGTTTTATTAATATTGTTTAGAGTACATTTAGTTTTAATAATAATTCTTAGCAACTCGTTCTTGTCGTACCTATTGTTCGTGTCACCGTTGCCGTCTTATAGCTGTAAAAATAAAAGACTTAGCAGCAAAGAAACTTTAATTAATAGATGCACAGTATTAGCAGAATATCCCTTCATGTATAAATTGATCATCAACCTATGGAAGACCACTTTTGTCCTTAGTTAACAGATTATGGTCTCAATAGATGGACTAGTCGTTTTAAACAAGGTATCCGAGTCGAGGTCATGATTCCGCGTAATTGGAATTAACTTTATCAATTTCCTTATTGAAGGAAATCATCGTAAGAAAACCTGCGTTCGGCAGTATTTTATATGCTCCAGAAGCTATGGGAAGATGGAAAACACGTACATGGCTAACGTGATAAGTTAATGTTACTTACTCTATGAGGAAATCGTAACCCAGCAGTAAAACTGTTATACGATCAAGCTTATATAGATTAGCTGGTAGTAAGTGATCAGCGCCGTCCATGAACATCCGTAAAACTAAAAGTATCATACTCATCGCCGGCCAAGAAAAACCTTTAATTTTGTCTTGCCTGCCGAACGAGGGATTCCAGGTATCGATTCTCGACTGGGTGACAATTACATTTACGTAACAGACCATCGGGTCATGGGTGTTTTTGATGTCTTATTTGTATAATATCCAAGCTATTTAATTCTTAACTTTGAGAAGCTTACTGCAGAGGTGTAAATGTGGAAGTGTTTATATATTTATAAGCAATAAAACCTTTCCTTCCATGTATACGGCTTGCAATAAAAACAGATCAAGCCCGAACCAGTAAATTCAAATTTCACGTAGTTATAATTCGGTATTGTAAAATGTATAAAAAAATATTTTCGTTTTTACTTTTCGGCTACTTTCGGAAGAAATATGCTGTGATAAACAGCCTTATTACACATCTATGCTGTTACGCATGTATTCTTATAGATTTCCATGATGTTATTAATATTTAGCGCTAGTCTTACATATCATTAACACGATATTTTAATTACGGCATACGTGGCATCTAACATTCAGAAATTCGTTGAATCTTTGGGTTAATATATAATTGAATTTCCAAGTTAATTAGGGGCCGATACGGAACCTTTACGGAGGCTAAAGGCAATTTCAGGTCGCCAGAAGACTTAATATTCATCGATGGCATAATAATATTCATACTTCGTTAATGAAATTATTCAAAAAGTAAGTACTGATGGAAATCTTTTACTAATAAATAGTTTAAGGATAAATCAGTATATTGGTTTATAGTATGAACACGATGACTAACGAAGATAATATACATTGCTACGTGTTAGGCTACGCAGGTTTGTAAAAATGCCAAAATAGCTTCGCAGATTTTTTTCACTTCCATAGTCGTGTTGCACTTGTAAGATCGCAAGTATTTCCCTTCATAGAGAGAGAACTCTTCGCTTTGTATTCGGGATCCGAATGACCTCTGGACGGCCCTGCCCACTATTTGTATCGATTTTCGAGCCTTCCAAAATTTTGTACGCTTTTCACGCCAAGTCAATAATAACATCCGGAAATCGATAGAACAACGGGTCAGGTAACGGCGACCATGCACGCCATATTCACCCATTTGCCTAAGGCATGAGGTAGATGTTATCACTAGCTGTTTTTTTTTCATAGCCACTTCTGCCTACTACACTACGAACTGCTACGCCTACGAACACTATTCCGCTCCTCTTTTCGATCGACCCTTCGAGAACCTTCAATATAATATAAATATTTCACAAACAATAATAAGATATACAGGAACAGCATACATCAAACTAATTCTATACACTCCAGTAAACTTATCACGCAGTTGGTTTGAGTGATTAATCAATCTGTCGGTCTGAAGTAAATTCTTGTGCAACCCGATGCTATAATATATAAATATACGCATATATATAAATAAACGCGTCTAAACTTAATAGATAAGAGGCAAGATAAAGCCAATTACGAGTTCACGTGAAGTGTGATTAGTCTTGAATAAAATTAGCTACTTTCACGATCGAAATAAAATTTCTAATTTCTAATCAGTATTAAATTGAGCGTGTAAATGTAATTTTATTTGTGATCAAAGATATTTCGCCAATTAACGAATTTACATATTATTTTATATTGTTTTAGACACGTTACATCTTCATACTTCCTAATATCCTACTTCGTCATCATATTTCCGCACTGAAACTTTTAGGACTCTCACAAAATGTCCTTTAAGTATCTTTAGGTACTTTATAATTTCAGTTTAATGCGCAATTATTGCGAATTTACTCCAAATTCTTTATACGAAATGGAAAAAATTACGGAATAAATAATCATCGAATATTCAGGACATCTCAGTAAAAACTTACTAGGAATTTACTGCAACATGTAGCGTTCTGATCACATCGGGTGAGATCTAGGCAATGTCATATTCAAAATATACGCTGTTTATGACGTAAATAACAAATCGCTGCTTTTTGTCACTCCTAACCGTTCAATGTTTTCGTATTTCTCATCACTGATAAAATGCAAACTCGTAAAAGCTCAGATGAAACGTAGCTATAACGGCAAGTAGGGCGGAGCTGGTCTAGTTGAGCAATTTTTTCACTTTATCGGTCATAGCTCCTCAACGATAAGTTTGTATTGGTTGTTATGTATTCTAAAGTTATTTCTTTTTAAAGTTCATAATAATATGGTCATTTATTTCTAATAAGTCGCATTAAAGTCCTACAACGTTTTAGTTACAAAAAGTCAGACATGTTCAAAAATAAAGGGTAAATTAAGCAATTTGAAAATCCAGTAGTACCATGACTTAAATCTTTACTAGATAAAATAAAATAAAAATATTTTAGTAATATAAAAATAGAATTAACATAAATTACATACTGTATAATAAACTTAATTTTTGGCATGGACTCAGTGCAGTCTGTTTTTATATCGGCCATGTTATTTTTATTCCAGGGACTGGAATTTTAATGCCAAATTTGACAATATTTTTTTTTTATTTTTTTTTGATTTTGAACTTATTTATTATTGTAACTGTCTGTGTAGACGAAACACCAAATATTATACTTCTTATGATGTGGGACCGTCCATAGTAGGACAATGTGTGTGTCCTTTCTATATCAAGACGAAAATGACAATTACATAGCTCGCTAAATCTGCACTTACCGGTTCCTTCCAAATTTGGCTAGGCAGGGAAGGCTGTGAAGGTGAGTGTGGATGCGCATTATAAATGTTACACCCTTAAACCCTTACACCCGGGTCGCAAGTTCCGGTAACTGCTCGCAGTTTCTCCCTCTGCTACGCAAGGGACCCGGCATCCGCACGATAATCCATGGAATACTAAGAAGTTTGAAACTACTTTTTACTATTCAACGTAGAGAATATGATACAACGAAATAGTAAATATTGTCCGTACTTCCCTTTGTATTTCAACACCCACAATATAGTTAGTGTTATAACTAACACAACCATATCAAGCTCGCATATAGACGATCACAAATACTTATATGTACCATGTTCTCCGTACTCGAAAGTTTGTGACACATTATCGATTCGCAACACACGAGGAATTCGCTTATTATGATTGGATTACCTAAATATAACGTTACACCTACATTATAAAAAAAAATCCTGCAGTATTTTTACTAGCGTAAAAGAATTACTTCTGCTCATTACGAACGAGTCGATGGAGGCAAGAGTTTACTAAGAGTTAAAATTGCAATTAGTTCTTAAGACGTAGTAAATTGCAACGAAGGAGAACAAGGGCCACGTAAAACGTAATGCTACAGCGAACTCGCACCACTTCCAAGATTTCATTTCATTTAAGTTTCATTATATTTTGTAAATATAGTTGGAGTAGAGTAGAGTCACATATACATTTCTGATAAATGTTACGACCTAAATCTTTGGAATTTCGGAGCAAGATCAGCAGGAGCAGCAGCACAGATCTTCACTGTCATAGCGTCTGTTCAAATAACGGCATAATAATTATAATATAATACAATTAAATTCGGCATTAATAATAAATAATTCGGCAATGTCGGACAACTTCGGGCGGTATAACAACGTCCAACACTTGGATTAATCAATACAACAAGATCTTAATAATCACATGTGAGCACTTTAAAGGGTTGGACTAAAGGACTTCTCTTTAACAAGAGAGTCCTGCTCTACAGTGCGCCGCTAATGAATGAAAACCACTTACAAATGCACACGAACAACCTTTACATCCCTCTGAAATTCTCAAAATATTCTCTATTTAATTTTACAGACTTATGCGCGAAGAAGAGTGCAATATACTTCAAAACCTGTCACGCGACGAGTTCCGCGAGTTCCGAACCTTGGTGATCGACATGGTGCTGGCAACAGACATGTCTTTCCATTTCCAGCAGTTGAAAAATATGAGGTCACTACTTTCACTCGCTGAACCAACTGTCGACAAGTCCAAGGCAGCTTCATTAGTGCTGCATTGCTGTGATATTTCACATCCAGCTAAGGTTTGTTAGTTACTGTTAATAAAGCTTTTTCCATTAATTCAAACGCTTTTCGCTAACAGATATTTTTGGCACATTCCTGTAGATTATAATACTGCAAATGAATGTACAAAGATGTACAACAGTCTGTACCCAGAGCAAGTTGGTGCAGCGTGGTCGAAAAATGAATTTTAACAATAACATTTATTTTATGGCATAAAATTATAAAATATTGTAATACAATATCTCATACATATCTCATGATTAAGTTTAAGTTCTTCTGGAGAGCTACTTACTATGAGTAAATATCGTTTTAACTATCCGTGATAAGGAATTCATATTTTTTCAGAGGTGGGACCTTCATCACCGGTGGACTATGAGTTTGCTGGATGAGTTTTTCTTGCAAGGTGACAAGGAGCGAGATCTGGGACTCCCTTTCAGCCCTCTCTGTGACAGAAACAACACCCTGGTGGCCGAATCCCAAATAGGATTCATCGACTTCATTGTCGAGCCCAGCATGAATGTAAGTGATCAATCCCAGTCATCAAATAAATCAATGATTACAAAACCAATCAGTGCCTATAATAATAATCAACAACATGACATATGATTATGATCTTGGCCACAATGGATACTGTTCAAATGATTAACTATCTTTTGAATCTAAAAAAATCCTAACTTTTTTCTGATACTTACTAGTAGTAGTATTGCTACAATTTGGATCTAGTAACAATAAATTATTGTTTTCTTATTATTCTACAGACTGAAGTATTAACAATCATTTTGTTTGCACTCAAGGTATGTGCTGACATGCTAGAATGCATCTTAGGACCTCTGCATTCAAGCTCTAAGAACACGAACACTGCTTCACAACAAGAACCTATCAATGAAGAAAATACAGGTAAGTCTACATGAAAATGTAGTGCGTTTAAATAATTGTTACTCTAATTTTAACAAGCTTATCACAACATTATTGATGATAAAATGACCATATTGTAATTAGTTTAATACCAAGACAAAACTCAGCCATGGTATCCTATATTCGACTTCACTTGCAACATTACGATGATTATTTCAGAAAGAGCTAAAGACAAAAAGTAATATACCAGATCTAATTCTTTCGTCATTGCTCTTATAGGAGCTGCGAGTACACCCAAATTCAAAATCAAGAAACCATGGGTGACCTGTCTGATGGATAACAAGAAAATATGGAAGGAGCAAGCTGCAAAAGGTAATATGGGGAAAAGATTGTAAAACTCATTACCTGAATATCATTCAGGAAGCTGTTTGAACGTTGTTAGAAAAAAGACTAGGTTGTTAAATGTAAGGCTAACAATTTCAGCTAGTTCACTTTCGTGTATATTTTAATCTCTTGCAGCAATACTGTTCGTACTTTATATATTAAATTATTATTTTATGGACCGTATATATTGGACTTATGTGTTTCAGACGCTGAGGCCCGAGCGTTGCAGGAGGAGGGGAGCAACGGCGCCCCTCCGCCAACAGAAGAATAATATTTAGCCACCCTTGTAAATAATATACGAACTAGTTGTTTCAACATGTGGCACTCACTGTTGGACAAGTGCTGAGCAGTTAAGTGTTGTAACCGCTTCGCAGTGTAGGGTTAAGAGCGCAAATGGATCACGAAGTGTTAATCTTCTGTTGTTGTGACGCGCCGTCATTAGAATCGCGTTAAAATCGATGTTGCTTTTGCTGTTAAAAATATTGCTGTCAGAGTTAATCAATCCAAATTCGCAGCTATATTTATAAAAGTGCAAAATTGGCTTACTAATTTAATGTTATTTTTAATTTATATTTCAATGTTATCCGTTAAGAAAGACAGTTTATGATAATCTCTCATTAGTTAAGAATGAGTACAAATCACTATTATTACGAATATTAGTACACAAACCGATTAGGAGGTGGGTATTCTTTATTTAAAATTCCTCGGATAGTCTGCCGCGTTCTCACCGCTCACTATTGTTGAACTGTCATTACACTTAGAAGTAAACGAAAAAATATTTAATTATACTTCATTGTATTGTTTCGTGGCAATATTCTACTATACGTACCCGTCAAGCCTGTCAAGAAGCCTGAACCACGCTACTGAAATATATGCTATGATATACAACCTATAAATTTTAATATATATATCATTAATACACAACCAACCTACTTACCTTGTTGTATTAATACCCACATAAAAATTATGGCATAGCAGAAGCGCGCGGCTGCTAGATATGCAATCAAAACTTGTAGGTATCAACTATTCGTTATCAAGGATTCATTCACACTCTGTCACTTCCGCCCCCGCGACATCTAATCAATTTATATCATAAGCAACAAGGCCAACAAGTAGATTCCATCATCACATCTCATCTTTTAATGATCTTGTCGCCTAAAACAAGTGTCCATTTAAAACAAAATTAACAGAAAATGTATCCAATTACATAGGTATTTCAAGGACTATATAATACGGAAAACGCTATGATAAATGAAAATGTCAAGCTAGAACTTGGTAACAAGCGCGAGGAAATAAAAGCCCGACCACCAGCGGCTATAAACTTTGCCAACGGCGTTCTCACTTGCCCTCGCTGTGCTTGCGGATTGCCATCAAAATTAGATGTTGCCATAACCCAGCTCAGGAGTTGTAACCAGTCGCCATGGCCGAATCGGCTGCGTAGGATAATAATAGTTATGATAACGTATATATAACACGGTTCGCGCTTAGCACTTTGCAGTATTTCTTGTTT
Organism: Agathymus mariae mariae; assembly: GCA_018251895.1. Classification (NCBI taxonomy): domain Eukaryota; kingdom Metazoa; phylum Arthropoda; class Insecta; order Lepidoptera; family Hesperiidae; genus Agathymus; species Agathymus mariae. Next base: position 3,129 of record DWPT01002610.1, on the reverse strand, counting down.
CACTCTATTTATATATTGAAAATCCAAGTTTCATTATAAAACAGCGCTTGCAAATATTTTTTTTATTCAAGCATAGTATTCCATTCCATCACATTCCAATGAGAATAGCAAAATACAATCAAAGGAGTCTTGGGTCCGATTTTGATAACACCCAAAACGATATTATTACAGATCATTTAATAATTAATTTTACTTTTTTTGTTGAAAATAGAACTCCTTCATGTTTTAGAAAAAAAAAACAATTATCATCATCATATTATGTAAATTCTTATAATGAAAACATAACTGAACTCAATAAACATAATTAACTTTTAATATTTAATGGCATAAAGTATTGGCAACGAAATTCAAAAAAGAAACTTGCATTAGTGATGCCTCCTGTGAGGATTGAACTCACGACCCCTGGTTTACGAGACCAGTGCTCTACCACTGAGCTAAAGAGGCGATGCAACCCAAGTGTGAAATATTAAGTAGGTATATAATAGAACATTGATCCATTATGAATGTTAAATAAGATTCTAAACTAAGTTGTAATAACTGACTGAAATCAAAATGAAAAAAATTTTCTCGTTCAAGCTAGGGAACTATGAGCGACAAACATGCATTGACAAAAAATATTCACATTATTACGACCGACTAACCGACATACATCGACTCTGGAATGAAGCACAAGTTTTTGTTTGACATCACTAATACAATAAAATCATAAATTCGATTCTCATTCACAGAACTGCAAAATAATAAAGAATCTAACAAAAGACATAAATGCAATTATTGATAAAGAAATATATTGCATGGCTAAAACCATGGAGGTTTTTGTCTATATACTACATAGAATAGGGGAGTACGGTTGCCTGTAAGCAGAAACGTCCGACAGTTAGAAAGAGAAATAAGATTACGATACCCTATATGTCTCTCTCTACTAACGCATGCGTATTAAAGAGTAGATTGCTTTTCAAATATTAAAATGAAAACAATTTACAAACGACACACATTTTTGTCATTTTATAAACACATTATCAACCGCAGAAATTCAATTACAACAACAAACCGAATTGTTCTATTATGCTCACTTTCCTCGGTAATCGCACTTGCGCGAGAAGAGAGAGATAGAGAAGGTACCGCAATCTTCTCTCTTTTTAACCGAAGGACAGTTGGAAGCCTGGCTTCCCTGCTCTATCTATAATAACTCTACGGCTAAAAACCGCATATCCTTACAGACATCACTATGTCAATATCAATCAATATGTCTTAAGCCACACACAAAATACAATGTAATTTGGTATTTTTACGATATTTTAGTGTTAAAGAGATAAATTACAGTTTGATTAAATTAACGTAGATAACTAGAAAATTAAGTAATTCTTAAATAACATTTCAAGAATTTAAAAAATATAAGATATTATTCACAAGAAAACTATGACCGTCTTTAGCTGACGGCTTACGCTAACGCCATATTAAATGAAAAAAAAAAAGTTTCGATCGTATTTCTACATCAGTAAATGTTCCCGATACTTTTCTCTATGATGTCTATTAAAAAGAAATGACCATTACACTGTTATTAAGTATTAGATAAATCATTCTAAAGAGATATAACAACTCTACGATCTTAACAATTTTTAAATAAATGTTTTAAACAATATTTTTCTGCTTTGCAATTTGTAGACACAGATATTATTAAAAAAGCCTCATTATTCAATCCAACTACACAGTATCTGGTTTTGTTAATTCGTAAGAGTAGATAAAAATAACTGAGTATTGTACCAGTATTGCTAAGCAATCATTAAATACGTAAAGATCAAAACTGTAGATAACGAATAAATAAACTTAAGTGCGTCGCATAATTTATCATACTGCCGAGATAAAAAGGTTTAATTTGACATGAAGAATTTATTTTATTTAATTTGAACTTCATTTGAATGAAATGATGAAATCAAATTCCTTAAATTGTCTATCAATTATATAAATGCCTCTTCGAATTTTTTTGCTTATCGCAGTGTCAGCAGTGATGATGTCTGAATGTTTATTTACCTGATTTAGATTTCCTTTCTCTCTTGAACGCTAAAACTATTAGACAGTATATTTTCTCGATATTAATTCGTACATCATAAATGTTTTGGCCTTATGACTATGAAACAAACGACGTGGATTTTATGCAGCTTGTTTAACTGAAGTAAATAGTCACGCACAAATTAAAAAGCACAACGGGGAAGATTCATTGTTTAAAAATATTTAGATAAATGGAACAAATTATGGTGACTTTTATCCTATTCAGGTATAGGTGTATAGAGAGATGAGTTATGGATGGTCGTAGGTACGCCGATATTAATTATTTTCAAAATATAAGTTCTATAATTATTAGAACCTTTTGAGAAGAATGTCTAACAAGGTACTTTAAACATAACATTGCTTCATAAATGTAAAGCTTATTTTAGGGCATGCTGGTCATTGTATCCTACGTGGTTGTATAGATTTGTTTATTTATCACGCTTAGCATAATTTATTTGCACTAGGAGATAATAGGTGAAACCCATCATACCAACTGCGTTTGAATCGAAACGAAAGTCATTTGAAAAAAGCTGGGCTTTAACTATAGAACGATAGATGTATCTACTTATTGAATTAAGTTAAAATACCTTAAGTACTTAGTTAAATTATTCCACGATTACGCAATGGTTTTTCAGATAAATAATATAATATTCGTAGAATAATATTGCGTAATCGAAGAAACGAAATATAAATCAACATGGGTTACTCCAGTATTTTCAGCAATGCACGTCGTCAGCATAATTACACAACCAACACGACACTGACAATCGGTATATAACATTTACCCAAACACGAATAGACATTTAATACATGTCTTAATTACTTCGATTGAATTTGAAGCACGCTTGAATGGTCTCAGAGGAGTATCTTCAAACCTTGTTAGTTACTCTAGAATCAAAAACAATACTATCAATTCTCTGTGTATACCATACTCCGATACGGGGCTTACATAGATACATACATACACGGTTTATCACTATCAAAATTGTATGACATAGATTATTTTGAAACTCTAAATAATATTTAGCATAGTAAATAATTAATTTTAATTGAAAGTACTGAATTATAAACGTAGAAACT
>DWPT01002609.1:0-15888 GCA_018251895.1 Agathymus mariae mariae | reverse complement strand
AAAACTAGTTTTATTTTTTTTATACCTGAAATATGCAGCAAGTTGTAGGGTGCCTAATACTTTTGGCCAAGGCTGTAAGTGCCTCCAGTAAAAAACTTATGGTACCGTACGTATATTTAAGAGATTGTGTCTTATGAAAAAGCAGTAAAGGGAGATAAGTATAAGAAGCAAAAAAAAAGATAACTGAAATTCTATTTAAGGTTCTACAAATATTTTACAGCTCAATGCCGCACAAATGATTTGGAGTCAAAGATATAGAGTAGGTATACAACATTTTCATAAATTAGAAACGTAAAAGACAGGCTTTTGAACTGAACTTTTATACTCTTGGGCTTTAGGTCTTCGCTCACAAAGAGGAAGGTTAAGGGCCTTACAGTTCAAACAGGGACCAGTGCCAGCGTTTCGACTTACCAGCCTAGATCATTTTTTAGTTTTGGTGTTTTTTATTGATGCAAGTAAAAATTAATTTCTAATACTTATTGAATTTCGACAATCGCTCGGTTCGTGGCGTGCTTTAATAGATATTAAAATCATTTTTTTTTATTTTAGTCCAAACGATAAAAGGAAATAACAAATATATATGGAGCATTGATTTTATTCATAATATTTGCAGATCAGCGCAGTGGATACAACCAGATCATTTGTTGGACACATTCAGCATATCTAACCTTGTGGTCGGTAACTGCATTCTAAACGTCGAGGATAAGTTTACGGAACCGGAGTCCTACCGAGTCTCCAACTACTATACCTTCTATGTGGAGAACCAGTGTCGACATGACTGTAAGTTACAACACCCAAGGCTTTAATTAACGCAGCTGAAAATCTAGTAGCTGAAGTGCGAAAACTTAGAGTTTTATATTAACACAAATAACTCTGAATTTCGACTTCTACATACTACCAACTTCGATCGCGGTCAATAGTTGTATGAGTGATAGCACAACATTTCTGAAATGCTACTAAAGGTGATTAGGAGAGAACGAAAAATTAAAAAATTCAAAATTCGAAACTCGAGCAGACGGTTATGGTTATTCGCATTGTGATAGCAGTCGGTAAAGCTTGTAGAGGACCTTCGGATGACATAGACATTCCTACAATTGCTACTAACCCCAATCTTTTAACAATGGAGAAGTATGCCTTTGAAAAAGGACTTTTGCCTTGTAATGGAACATTACGATGCCCTAATTTACAATTGAATAAAGTCATTTAATATTAAATGTAACTGAAATAAGTATTAAGCCAGGTAAACAGATCTTAATTTAACACTAATTTTACGCATCTCTCGGAATCGTTTGTGAATCGGTCATTAGTAAAAAAAAATGTTGAAGGTTCAATTATATAATCTTTTATTTCTTTTTCAGATCCCAATAAAATTGATCGATGTTCTTACGAAGAATATTACAACCAAACTTTGAAACACGTAGATTTAACCTTCAATAACGTCACTAAGGATAAGGTAAACCTTGATTCGATACGTAATTGTAGATTCTAGAAATTTTCTATCGTGTCGCTAATGGTTTTCAACGCTAACCGTTTACCGTTTCAAGTTACAAATATTTTTTTATATAAAATAAGTTATTGCTTGACAACAATCCCACCTAATGGTAAGAACGCAATTATAACATATAAGAGCCGATTCACTCTCCTCTCCTCCTCTATCGCGGGCATGATTTTCCAGTCTTTTGGATTGCGCAAAAGAATAACGATACAAACAGCTCTGTATTACATCACTCGTGTCGACAATCACCAGTCGTGTTCTCGTGGTCGTCTTGTTAAGTTGATACTGGTCGTAGTCGACTTTGCGCGCTTACTACAGGTCGTGTAATTTACGCTCATTGTTGGCATTACAGAACAATTACGACCACAATATAAAATGGTATATAGGAACCTACAAAAATAAATTTTAGTCTAAGTCTTACACTGCCTATCACTTGTAGACCCAAATACCAGTCGATAGATTCACATCAAATTTATAGGACTGGTTCTGGTTTTTTTTATATACTATTAAAAGCACCTTGAAGATTGATCCACTGTGAAGCCTGGCCACTATCGTTCTATAGTCAAAAATAAACTGAAATCTTGGATACAAACTCACATGTCAAGTTAAGTTCATGAGCTACGAACTACTTTTATTACTATTGTAACTATAAATACTATTAACAAATATTGTTATTGTACCCATTTTATATTATTATTAGTTAACGTTTTAGTGCAAATCATGGTGCGAGCTGGAGAACCGATTTGTATGTCGAGGGTTCACGTGGATCGCGAAGCCTAAGGGCGGAGGTACGCGAGGACTATGCGACTTGCACAGCGAAGATCTCATCACAATGGGCTCGTGGCTGCTTCGGCGTGTGTCTGGGGCTACTTACTATAGACGGGTTATTTGTCTCAATAGTAAGTTCACAACAAATCATTTTTAGCATTTTAATTATTTAATCACTCGTATGTGCATTTTTATTTTAACATCGCACCGTGATGCACAAATCCGTGTGATGTCGCGGAGACACAACACTGATTTACCTATATCGTACTTCTGAAAATAATTCGATTCTCAGATCAGTTACGATCCAGCTATTACTTGTATTATTTTATATCACGATACTCCACAAAATATTGAAAAGAAAGAAAGAAATCATATTTATTCCGTCATAACAAAATGGTACCTACTGCAATATTGGACTATAATATATGAACTATAAAAATGAAATAATCCCATTTTTGAATTAAAGACAAATTATCCCGTTTCTGGTAAATGTGCCGCACAAAGAATAAGCAATGGAAATGAGGCCATTTCTTGAGATTGTTGGACTTCTTACCACCCAGCTGGATCCCCACTGTACTTATGCATGATGAACAGCAGTTTTTGTATCTTCACAGCTAGTTACGTTCATTTTAATAATCATTTATGAAATGCTACGTTTTGGTTGCTGTGCGGGCGACCATGTAAAAAACCTTGTTATTAGCTTTTTCTACAGAGCATGCCTTTGAGTGATGCCTTTGGTGATACAGTTACTACGTCTATAGGCGAAGGTGATCACTTACATAAAATTATCGGCATAAAAATGTAATTATTTCCAGTAAGCGTGGAATGTTCGAACTCAGAGGTGGTGGTGACGTACCGGCCGCGCGGAGTGTTCCGCGGTCGCGTGTATGTGCCCGGGCAGGCCGAACGCTGCGCCGCACGGGCCACCACGCTTACCGGCCCAGTGCGACTCAGGCTCCCGCTACATGGGAATTGCGATGTGAATTTTGCTTACGCGATCACTAACGGACCTAATGGAGTTATCAACAGGTTTCAAACTTCCATTTTGGTAAAAAACGTTTACACACTCCCACCCCCGCATTAGGATTCCCTAAGTTGCGGGTGGCATGGACAATCACAAATATGACATCACAGAGACCCAGGGCCCGAGAACAAACATTTATCAGCCACATAAAGTTTGCCACGACGGGAATCGAACCCGAGACCTCACACTAGACAGGCAGGGTCACTACCAGCTGGGCTATGGGGTCGTCATAAGGACATAGACAATCAGTATTCAGGCGTAATGGGTGAATTGTTGAAATTTAATTCGTTTAGCCTAATTCTCAGAAGTTAACTTGACATTTGTTAGGACTATGGCGTACGCGATGCTCATGATCCAGAACAACCCGATCATCCAGACCGCGGGCGACCGGTGGGTTCGCGTAGGCTGCTCGCCGGATGCTCCGCCCCGGGATTACACCAAAGTTGATGCCACGTTCGCCGTACATAACGCTGGGTCAGTATTTAAACCTCATATACAGTTACTCTTGTGTATCCATCCTTACATATTATAACCACGTCACATGTAACATTGACAGTTTATTGGCTTAAAATCCTATTGCCACATCTAGCCAAAATACGCATCTCCCCTTATAATTTTCTAAGTTACTATCACCAACCTCCCTATCACCTATTTGAGAAGTTTGCCAATCGGCACCATACCAGGGAAGTGCTACAACATTGTTCTCTTTTATTTTAAATTCAATATTCATCATCAATCAGTGATGAGAGATTATGTTATTATGTTCAGGCCATCGATAGCCAGTGAGTGGTCGGTGCCCGAGGGTGGAGCGAGCGCGGTGTACGGCGCAGGCGGTGCGCCGCTTACCGTGTATGTGGTGCGCGACCACGGGGACAGCAGACCTGATGCTGTGGCGCTCGGAGAGCCGCTGGAGCTGCGGATTGAAACCACAGGTCTGTTGACACACACGAATGACCATTTAACATACTCTTCAAAGCATGAGACGATCAAGAAATTTTCCCACTGGCGGTCACTAATCCGACACCAACCACGTCAGAAGTTCCCTAGTTCAATTGATAAAAAGTAGTAAGTTGTACGTTGTTGTAGTAAGTTGATAAGCTTTTGGGATTTCCTTTATGGAAATGTATACGTAACCTGATATAGGGTCCCAAATCCCCACGTTTTAGAAGTTCCAAAAGATTCCTTCGTCGTTTCTTTTTGCCTGTATTAAAGCCTCTTTATCGAGACTAAACAGTATTTTTGACGATAATACTTACTCGTAAGTATATGTGATATGCATATGTGAATGAAGGATGTTTGATTGAAATTTTTAGATCAGAATCGCTATGTTACTACATAGTTCAACCAGTTTTGTTGTAATATAATTTGTTGCCTGTTGTTTACACCGTGTTTTCTGTTCTTTCCAAATACGTATTTCTCTTGGTGTACAATAAAGTGTATTGTATTGTATAATTTGTATTTCAACTTTAGGTTCCGGTATCTGTGAACTGCAGTGACGCTTCACAGTGATATTTCAAAGTTAACAAAAAACTGAGCACGTCAGTCATGTTTGTATCTGCTACCGTGTCCAGGTGCTATGCAAAACTTTAATTTTAAAACAGACGAAGCTGAGGTCGAGGCGTATCACCTGGTGGCGTCCTCTAGACTCGGCGACAGCTCGGTGCTATTGCTCGACAGCAAAGGTTGCCCTACAGGACAGGTTGAGTTTTTTTATTCAATTTCGGAGTTTCACTAAAACAATTGAAATAAAATAGTTCGAATAATAATTAAGTAGATTATTATAATTATAATATCAGACTTGTGGTTATAATATTTCGCGACAAAGGAAATAGTATGTTTTAGATGTATCAAGGATAATCTAAACGTGTTCACTTATAATATGTGCTGATACAAAATTCAAAAAAAAAAAATCCAACAATAACAAAGTTTTCCAGCATTAAAATTATCAAAATATCCGCCCCCATTACGGTTTCATTATTAGTACCTAATAGTCTTTTCGTGACCATGGGTTCCTATTTTGGTTAATAAGAAATAAATAATGTCTTTCTAATGCTAGTGGTCAGACAAACATAAGCCATTGATACTTGGATAACATCAGTATGATTTTATAATCGCAGGTAGACTTTCCAGCGTTCAATCGATCGTATGTTGGTGGGACCCAGCGTCTATCGGCGCGGTTCAAAGCGTTCCGGTTCCCCACGTCCAAGGTGGTGAGGTTTGCGCTCGTGGTGCGCTTCTGCGACGGCAAGTGTAACCCGGTACGGACGTTAGTATCGTGAAGTGAGGTGTTGGAGGTTATTAGAATAGTATGATTAATAACTTCTGGCTTACATCAACTTGTTGAATAAGCTATGATTTACGATATAAAGAAGTAATCGATTAAGTATTACAATCGGAGCAAATAAATATGTATATGTATTATCAAAGTACCTTTAATGTTTTGCGGCCTAGTCTTTTGATACCAACTAAGCTCGACTAGTGCGCTGATATCGTTTAGCAATACTGTAATATAATCAAACTCAGTAGCTACTGCTTTGAAGTTTTTTGGTTTATTTTCACAATGTCAATGTCATGAAGATTGCTTCTTTAAGCTTTCGTAATAAATAAATATTATAAATTCGTAATAAATTAATATAATATAATATAAAATTCGGAATAAGTAAAATAAATTTTAATATATGTAATAATATGAAGAAAATTGCAGGTTAATTGTGGTATTCAACAAGGCAGAGCTGCGCGGGGAACGAACTCCACGTACGGTGAGACCTCGCGAGAACCGGCTGATATCACTGACATGTCCCGACAGGTAAAACGACATAAGTGTGTACATGGTGATCAATTGTACCTAATTTGTTGTCTCCAACTCACGAAAAACTAAATAGATTCGGTATAAATAATGTAATATGTCGATTATCTAATTCTTATCGTATATTAATTTAATTTTGTTTTAATAAATTTATACTCTGTTTAAGATGTCATTGGGAAATTACATTTTGTTTTATCATGTAAATTTATTGTCGAGTAATTCGCAATCTAACTGTAAATTTGTTTCGGTTAAATTAGTATTGATTTACTTTGCAACAATCCCCAAGCACAGATAATAAATGCATTCTTTACATGCATTTGTTTTGGTTGTGTAATAACTTATTATAAACATTACTTGTTTCTTGCAAGAACAAAAATTATATTTTATACAATTTCTGCAATTTTTTCTAAATAAACTGTGGCAGGACACATGGCCAGCAGGTGTGGTGGCACAAGGAGGGACTTCGCCCTGTTTCTCAGGTTCAGCCCCCGCGGGCCGCGTGCCGCTCGAGTTGGAGATGGTGGTTGGTGCTAGGGACATTTTGTCGGCGGACACGCTAGTACGAGCCGACCACCGTGCGTCTACCCGTAATAGCCGGTTTTTATGTTTATTTATGAAACCGTAGCCGAAGGACTCATAGCAGGGATGTTATGGAGCTCCGTAACCGTAACCGAAACAATCGGATACCCGTAATAAAAAATATCATCCTATAAATTCATATATTCGTATCCATATCCTTATCCGAAATTTCATATCCAATCCTCACAGTCCCAATTGTTATAGTACTTATAATTATGTAATAACGTATCATTTCGACTTGAAATTAATTTTATGTTATTTTATATATAGTCTTTACCTACTAATAATAAATTATAATAATACTTTTTTATATTTTTTGGACATATAAAAAGTATTTCTATAAAGGTACATACGTTTTTACAATTATTGACCGCCTGTCTGATCACCTATCACGCTATCGATCACCAGTAACGGCCTTCGATGATACTTGGCATATTATTAAATATAACAACAATACTTTACTGATATAACTTTATGCATTCAACGCACTGCGATCGTATTTACGGCTCAATTGTGACCACGTTTTTTCAATAACTCCCGTTAACGGGGATCGACCGGCCAGTGAAATCCAGCAAATCGCGTGCGTAATATGTCCGGCGAGTCCTCTCCCGTGGCTGCAGGGTCTCCGCGGTCTAATGGAACCAAAATAAAATTGCTAAAGAAATCCCTGGTTACATAAATTAAACCTTGGGTCGCCTAGGATACTTTTCATCCCGGAAAATGGTTATGTTCCCGCGGCGTACGTAGTAAACGTTTATATAATCAAAAAAAATATGGACATTCTTTGTATAAACATTTAGGAACTTTCGTTACAATATATAGAAATTACGAAGCGATGGCGGATATTAATATAATATAAAACAATTATTATAAATACTTATTAATTTAGCAGGTTTTCAATACTTTTTTTCAACCGATCCATTATAAGTTTCCTTTTGGCTCCCAGCTGAGGAGGCGGCGAGTGCGGGAGTGCTTGGCGCGGGCGGTGTCATGACAGGGGAGGCGGTGGTATGTGTACATGAGCTGCTAGTGGTGGCGCTGGTGCTGGCCTGGCTCGCCGTGCAGGTGCTGTTGCTGCTCGGCTGCTGCGTGCTCGTCAAGAAGTACGTTACCGAAACGCATAGCTATCCCTAGCACTTGTAAACCTCACTGGCGAAATATGTAGTCATTTTACGACCTAATTTAGAAAGTTGATCGCGTTTGCGTTTCCTTTCGATAATAATATGGAAATCTTAAAGATAACAGCAAATAATGCCAGAATTAAATTCTTATTAAGTATCATTTACCATACAGGACTTCATTGCCATTTACCATCAGGTGGAGTTAAAAGTATTCTATCCGTCTGATGTAGTTTAATTTCGACAAAAGAATACCTGAGCAGAAATACGGGAGCAGCAGGAAAACGAGATCACAAACGCCTGATCTGTGGGTCTTGAATTTACGATGTGGAAGTTCCCTTATCTGAGAAGAAATTGTATAAGTTTTTACTCATCTCATTTAGCATCAGAACTACCTACCTAGTTCAGCACTTACATATAGTGCGTTTATGTGTAACCGATACCCACTTTTAATTTTCTTAACACTAATTACACCAACCGATGATACGTAATTTGTGTTCACAGGTATCGGAATTTGGCGGAGATGAGTATGCAGAAGGACTACCATTTGTTCGACAACGTGGGCTTCGACACGGTGTCGACACATCGCCGGGTTCACTGGCCGGATCAGAACATAGACATGGTACACGGTACTTAGTACCTACTTCACCTCACTATATATATAAACTTGTGTTTCGTTCTTCGCTCTGGTGTCGACAGCAAACACGTTTTGTTGCTAGTGTTCGACATTCGCTCGTAATCATGAAATAAAGTTTTGTTTTATTTTTTTATAATAATAAAAATAAAAAAAGAAAAAAAAAAACGGTTTTATACAGACGAGAAAAAGGTACTGACTGTTTTGATTTAATCTGTTTTTACTATAGATTTTATACAAAATTATTTTATTTAATGTAATGAATATTTTAAAAAGTATTGTCTACGCCTGTTGATGCCATTAATTATCTGTGCTCACACTGCTACGGTCACGACGACGTGAACCAATAGTGGGACGCCTATCTTAACCGTTGTAATCAAGACAAGAAAAATACGTTTTAAACAAATCTCACTGAAGAATTAAATGCAAGCCTCCTCCCGGTACAAGTATAATTTGGCTTAAGATAATAAGACAGTAAAATTTTTTAATGAATGTTACCAAATCTTGTATTTTAAAAAAGCGATACAATGATGAATGGGTGGATGATAATTGTTCAAAATGTCGTCGTTGGGCACCTAATTATATTCACACACACACACACGCACCTTCTTATATTATGATAAAAACATTATGGTACAATTATTTAGAATTCAGTGTTAATTTATATGGTTTGTAAAAGACGACAACTTCCAACTAAATTAATAATTGATATTATTTAAACAGATATTGATTTGTTATAAAGTAATATTAGATATTCAGAGTTAACGATCATTGTCATGAAAACATGATTCGAAGTAAGATGCATTCTCAGAGACAGGAAAATAAGGCAATAAATGAGGCATAAAATAAACGGATATTGCTTATGTCAGAATAAGTTCTACGCACTGAGATGATTGTATTGTTAAAACTGAGCAGCATTAAAGTTGTTTACTTTTGGGGGTCGAAACATTATGTTGGCAATTAAAAAAGAAAATACAATAATGCCACGATTATCGTAATTTATTTATAAATTATTAATATTATGTTACATATGTTAGGTACTGTTTTATACTTTCATGTTGTGTGCTTTTTAATTTAAACGTATGTTAAGTTTGAATAACTTTAGTTTAGTACGTAAATAAATACCTTTTTAACTTTGATCGAATTTAATTGTTTAACTTATACATCACCTAGCACATTGCATAAATTTCTAATTATTTTCTTTAAAGTATTTTAAAATAAAATCATAATTTTATTTTTCCACTCAAAGTTACTGATTGTTTTTAAATATATTTATAGATAAGAAATAATTGCAATACGATACACAATAATCAATACAATTTGTCTCGGTATGCACCACGTGACAAGGTTATTAGATAAAATACAAGTTACAATAAAAATAATCTGTACACTAGACAATTTTTGTTTAAGACAACGTCCCAGTCCCTCAGGAAAATTTAATATCTAATATTCAAATTTATTTACTGTTCAACGTTCGTCCTACTTTAAATTTGGAATTGCCTTTGCTGCTAAGAGTCCACGTCAGCTTTATTGGGTAGTGTTTGCATTCGCAGCAGAGTAGAGGGGAGGGGGCGCTGGTGCAGGAGGATGCGGCGCGGCGGTGACTCTGCGCGGCGTCGCCTGTCGCAAGCTCTGGCGCGTCGCCGCCGCATTGTAGTGGTAGCCCCCGAACTTGTCCGAGCCCCCGCCCGACTGAATGGGGAACATTGCCGTGCCCATGTACATCACCTGTTTGACAAACAGTATAGTCAACATGGATGTAAAATATCCTAACCGGAAGACAATGCAAAGATCTAAGCACATGTATTTTTACCAGTTCTAGTTACCACCATGTACATTTTCACATGACACAGTTGAGGCACAGTTGGCGCGATGCTGATACCCGGCGGCAAAGTTTATGTGTAGTTTTCATAGCGTTGATGAGATTGACTAATGGTCATTGAAAGCTTTTGGTAATGGCAGTAAGTCTCTTGTGCTTTTCTTTAGCACACTTAATACATGTTACTCAATACATACCTATAGATCTCAACTCAGTTTGTGACGTCTACGTGTGAATGTTGTGCATGTACGGCGGTACTCGGTTTGCAATGCCCCTTTGCTCTTTGCCGGGTATTAATATTAAAAAAAAAATTAGGCCTAAACGCCAACAGGCAACTACATTACACACAGCTTCGATGTGACACGTGCGATATTGAAAGTAATCACTGTACTGTACTGTATGGTTATGGTACCTGCGGTTTGTACCCGTCGGGGCCGGCCTCGTACTCTACGAGCTGGGTGCGCCCGTCGGGCAGCAGCACATGGTATGAACCAGTCGCGCGGTCGACTTTGCGCTTCTCGTTGTGCCTGGAGTCTAAGCTAACCGCGTTGTCTTGCACGTCGTACGTGTATTCATAGTTTGCTGGCCACTGGATAAATTACGGATAAATAAAAAAAATAATAACTCCTTCTTGACAGGGCACTGACATTCCTCGTACATGAAAAAGCCTGAGGCATATTCTCACAAGCCATCTCAAAACGGTTCGCTGGCAGATCACAATGTTTGATGATATTAATGCGTCTGAAGAACACCGATATGGCTGACTAAATGGTTGGTTGGTATATAACGACAACAAACAGTACAGAGCGGAAACACCCAAGAAATTTTGGGCATTAGCAGTCAACTATGCAACTACGGACAGGGACCGACTATTCAACTAAGAGGCTCACTTACAATTGACACAAGGTACTCCTGAACAGCTGCTTTTAAACCTTAAGGGTTTTGACGGTCTACCTGATATAAAAAAGATGTAAAAAACACTTCAACGAAATACGTACACGTACGCTGTTGTATTTTCACCTGTCAGTGTTTATTGAAGCACCCCAAGATTTGGAGCATGCTGAGTTAAATAAGGATCAAATTTTACATTACAAAACAATATTTACGACAAACTTTACCGTAGGCTCTGACACTGGTTCTCGGGCGATGTTACTGCCGCCGCCCCCACCTCCGCCCTGCTTGGGCGGAAGATATTCTTGCGCCGATGTGCTGCTCATCCATACCGACACCCATGCCAGAAAGGTTACCTATTTAAATACAGATAGTGAAAGTTAAGTAAACTACTTACATTTACTACGGTTTTACGTGATAACTGAGGCTGAAAGTATAGACTGGAACTATAGAACAAAAGAAAAATATTTTATTATACCATGTTTTTCTTTGAGCTAAATAAGTTTTTTTTTATAATTTCGTCTAATATGCATATTCACGTAATTTTACAGATACCTTAACTTATTTAATCGATGTTAAAAGTATTTTTGTTTAATAAAAAAAACTCTAAAAATGCGATAACTCACGCAAAATATCTTCGACATAGCTGTAAGTGTGACCGTCGTCGGGACCGGCGGCAGGACGGTATGGAGTAGCTGCCGCCCGACGTATTATTTAAGCCGGCGGGCTGCGGTTGTGGCCGCTCCTCCCCGGCCGTTTTCATTAGGATGGAGCACGACTTGCCCAAAATTTCGAAATATAAAAGTAACGCTAGATAGCTACGTTTAATATAATTGTTACTTAGAGTATTCATTACCTAGTAATATTAATTATTTTGTTTTTTCGTAATGGAACAACGATAAATATGATATTAAATAGATTATTATTTTTTGGACACACAAGAAATTATTTAATAATATTATAGATGATTAAATACATCAGTACATTAAAACGACATAGTACCTACAAAAGGTATCCTTATAGATACGAAACAATTAATTCCAGACAACCTTTGGGGGGGGAGGTAATTACGCAATATGAAGCAGAAAGTATATGCAAATTCCGGTTGAGGTGGATACGGAGCTATTTGAATGAAGATTAAAATTTTGAAATATTTTCATACGTATACATACCAAATATAATCCTCATACATACATTTTGGAGGCGTATAGACTCAATATCTCCTCCGTATCTCCAAATACTAAATGTGGACAAAGTCAAGGATTGCATGAAGAATAAATTAAAGAAGCTGTATTTCTGTTGGTACGGAAAGAACTTTACGAAGCACAAGTGATTAATAGCCCCAAGAAACCTTTAAAGAAAGTATAGCTATGTACTTAAGTACATAGTTATATTTTCAGAAAAGTCAACATTAATATATCTTTATTAAAGACTAGTAAGCCGCCGTCGCTTCGCTTCTGGAAAACTACGTCTTACGCTTAGAAATAGTACCCGCATTATTTTAAATTAATTAACAACTTTTTTTATTTATGGACGAATTGCAATGAAACAAACTTTAAGTATTAATTAATGATTACTGCAATATATACGTAAAAACCAGAGCAAAATTGGTAAGGTCGTTTCAGAGATTAGCGTGAACAAACGCACAGACAAAGAGACAAAAATTCTAACAACTATTGTTTTGCATTAATAAAGGCCCGTAATAATGTTTATTTCTTATATATCGTTCATGTACTGAAAGTGATCAGTAAAAATTTTATTATAAGTACAGATAACATGACAGGAAAACGAATAATTAATTTGAGGGATAAGCCCAGAATTACTAATTGTTGGAAGTTGAGTTTTGGCTGCATCGATTACTAGGCCAAAGGCTTTGATGTGATACTCCGAACCATAATCTGGACAACAAACGGATTTAAGTGAATTGAAGATAAATTAATAATATTATAATTATTAATATTACATTATTTTAAAAAAATCCAACAAATTATTTACTTTATTTAGAGGGGAAATAATTATACTGTTTATATACGAGTTGCTGTAATACTTTTGATAAGAATAGGAGACGGGCCAATAATTTTTGAGTGCGGAGGTGTGAAGTTTTTTTACAAGGGAATAATCGGGTTTCTTTTCTCAGAGAGGGTTAATAATGAGTTAATACAATTAAGAATGAAGGATATAACCGGCAACAGGATTTCAAGAAAGGGAATGATCATTTTATGTCTAACACGATGACTACCGATAGAATCCAAAATCATTATTTTTAACTCTATATCATCACTACATGCACATTTTTAAGAAAATCGAAGTAATCATAGGATAGATAAACTTATAACATACATATATCATCAAAGTACCTGGCTTCTAACATACATAACCGGAGAAAAGAAAACCGTCCCTACTACTAGAACACGTCACATCACATCATCACATCGCTTGAACTGGGAGATCAAGATAGACACTCCTTGATATCCTTTCGATAATTAAGTGATCAGTTCAAGTCAAATACATGTATATACAAAAAATGGAGTCATTCAGCCTTTCGAAATTCTGTAAAAGCCGTTCTAAATTGTTACACACAGATACTAGATATGTGATTGCTTTTAAATTTATGTATGTTATAATATCTTTATATAAAGCATGTATAAGTAACATTACAATTTTACCTATAATTAGGTTCATGTTATTCTTTCAAATTGGCAGTTTGTTTTTATATTGAATGGCTTTTTTAAGACAATTTGACAAACTTGACAAGGTTCACAATTAATTTAAAGTATGTTTGTAATGACAGTTCAGTTGACATTGTCATCTACTATATGAATATGTTAATGTGAAATAGTTGCATTGAATTTCTTTTCCTTATTACATACGGTATATTGTATGAATAAAATATGATACTGATAATTTGATAGACCCGTATCTGACTATTGAAACTATCTGATAAGTTAAATAAAGCCCAGTCAAAAATTAAGGTTAAGGGAATAAGTTGAAATGTTTTCGATAGTAAGAAATAATTGCAGACCAGGTACAGTTTGTCGATTATTTACTTCTTCGACGATAAACTATTGTGCCCAACCACCTAAAAGGATTCCCAAAAAGATATTTGGTCCCATAACATGGAAGTCAATGGCGATAACAGCGGCGGTAGGCGGTGGAATGACGGCGTTCATGCTATATGTTAGGAAAGAAAAGCAAATGGCACTGGATCGCGAGAGAAAGAGGCAGCTGGGCAAAGCTAAAATAGGAGGTTCCTTTGAATTAGTGGATTCAGAGGTGAATATTTTTCTGTCAATTACATTATTCTCCGAGGAACCCAACCTCCAGTCTTCTAATTACAGTACTTATGTACCATGAAGACTGGAGTTAAAATCTATAGTTCAATGGCCAAATAACATATTTTTGATGAGCAGTACATTTAATAAACTTGACCTTTCACTGTTAATTTTTTTTAATGAAATGTAGTCTATAAATTAGTTACAAGTGACAATTCCTAAAATGTTCTATCTACAAAATGCAAGCAGGTCTTAGATGATTGCAAAAATGGCATGATGTGGTAGGGTGCATTAATGTTAGTGACGGTATTTATTATGAATTCATAATCAACATGTAACTATTGTAGATAGGAATTCAGTTGGTCCTATTACATATTAGTACTAGCTAATAATATGACTCAAGACTTATGAATTTACTTACAGTAAAATATTAAAATTAGCTTTACTTTAGTTAACAATGAGTGTATGTGACCATATGCATATGCTTATGTGACAGCAGACTTATATTTAAGATATTCATAATATGTTATCAATGAGACTGGTCAAGTAACTTTATTATATAATGCATTAAATAAAGGCCTATTGATGATATAGTAATATTTTGAAAATTTACACATTCATGAATGATGAATTGATGAATTGACATGATTCTGTGAAGGAAAATAATGTAAGAAAATTTGCAAGCATAAAAGTTATTCATAATAATTTCAAAGTTCTGCAATGTGAAATTGTTAATTAGCATGTCATTGCTCTTCAATTATTAACTATTTTTGTAGTGATGGTGTTTTGTATATTCAAAATGGAAATAGCAAATTGATAAGCAGATAACTGATATTTGTATGTAAGCCGTAGTAGGTAGTGGTTCACGGGCCCCATCAGACTTGAAATGGAAACACAAGATTCATTATTATCATTACCATCACAAAACTACATTTTATTTCAGGGTAAAACAGTTAAAAGTACAGACTTTATAGGAAAATGGTTGCTTATTTACTTTGGTTTTACACACTGTCCAGATGTTTGTCCAGATGAACTGGAAAAGTTGGCTGAGGTAGTTGAGAAACATGGTGAGTGAATGATTCATTGTTATTGAAGATTTTCGTAATAGTTCACTACTATTTCTGTAGATAAAGTTATTTAAATGTGTTATACATAATAATTTGCTAAGTATGGTACGTAAATATACTATTCAAAATTATTATTTGTTAACGAATAAAATTCAAAATCATTTAATCATGCGTTATATTTTTATATTTTATTTGACAACCCCATAGCCCAGGTGGTAGTGACCCTGCCTACCAAGCAAAAGGTCCCGGGTTCCATCTTGGCCAGGGCAGACATTTATGTGACATCTAAATGTTTGTTCTTGGGTCATGGGTGTTTGTTAAGTTATATTTGTGTATGTCCATGCCACCCGCAACACAGGGAATCCTAAGGCAGGGGTGTGAGTGTATAAACACAAGAACATGGAGAGGGGGCTAC
>DWPT01002608.1:0-15888 GCA_018251895.1 Agathymus mariae mariae | reverse complement strand
TAAAAATTAGAGAATCGATAATAAACTTAAAAAAACGTTAATCTTATTTTTTCAATTAAATTTTATGACTATCCATTTAACATTAAGGCTAGCAGTGGGATAAAAAAAAGGTCTAGAATGTGCACGATTCCTATTCGCAGCCTCATAAAAATGACCTTAATTATACTATAAATTTGAGGTGCAAGGAACTCCAACCAACTTTGAACACAAGCCGACCTCCCTGCTGTGGTACACCTCGCTCTCTCTATCGTCTCTCTTGTTGGAGGACACTCGCTTCTCTACACTCAGACTAATTATAACAGTGCTCATGCCGTGTGGTAGTTTTCTAACTAGCTACCATCCTATGGTTACGTACCATCCTATTGTTACGAAGAGACAATGATAAGCGGCTCCCCCACTTCCACCTTGGCCGGTAAAGCGTTGGTGCTATATTTACAGTTCCGAGGGTTCGTGAACGATGATGACCATATACCATGAGGCGTCTCGCCAGCACGTTTGCCGTCTATGTATACAGAAGAATGTTGATAATGCAAATAGCATTATGTAGGTATCCGTTTAAAACATATTTTAACATTTTCTTTGCCCCAACCACAGTCGCCAGACAGGCGGGCGCCGCGTCTACATCCGGTAACTGTATTTCGCATGAACAGGATACACAGCTTTTACATAACTGGCAGTGTTCAGAACATAGTTATTGGATACGTCCAACTAACTTTAAGATGAAGGAATGAATACAAACGCGGTATTTTAATTTCATTAAGACCAATTTCAAATTTTTTAATTGTAAAAACATTACTACTTATTTCCTAGAATTGTATTCAATAACCGGGATTGATAAAATTTTAAATAAAAAATGTCCATAACCTCATAACGAGACCTACTCAATGACAATGTTTTGAAGTCATACAATCGCGTTTAATTCAGTACTGGCGTGAAGCAAGTAGGTATTAGTTGACCTATAAGTAAAAAAATGAATGATTAAGCCTAGTACCGGATTTAAAAGAAGAGAGGGCCTATTTTATTCGTCCGGATATCAATAGGATTTTTAGGCACGTCGATACTTACCATAGTAATCAGTGAACGTATGAACCATACTTTGGTGCAATCTAGTATATAAAAACAATGTAGACCTCTCTTGATCTTGAGGTCCTAGTGATAGAAACTGAAGCTTAGTTAGCCTACAGGAAAAGAACAAAGTGTTTCTTCTCGAGTTTTACCAAATCATCGAAGCAAAACACGACGCCTGAAGTATGTGATCTGCTCTAAACCACTTTTATCTCTGTAACGTATAACGTAGTCTCACTATTACACAGGTTCTTATTCATGTCTATAGGTTGTCAATGTCGAGTGAGTTATTAAGTTTGACAAATTTATTTCAAATACAATTATAATAATATAAATACAGTTATATTTATTTACGATTATTGAGGCTTCTAACAAAACTTTCAACTTTATCTTGAGGAGATTTCTCAAGATGCGATTTAACATTTTTACTATCAAATGATTTAGTAAATATGTATAATAATATCTAGGCCAATAAAAGTTTACGTCTCACCGCCTTTCACAATATAATACAAATTTACATTTCCTGTACACTAGTAATATTACAATTCAAAAGGAAATTGAAAATTAAATAAGATTATTGAAAATAATATTATAGTGTAAGATAAATCTTGACTACTTCAAGTATACACAAGATGTATAAAAAGGTAAATCTTTAGAAATATTGAAGGATTAACAAAATATTCATAAATACACCAACACATTTAGAAACATGCTCTCTTGAGACTCTTATATGTATTTTTAATCACCCAAAGTGGAATGAAACTTAACGAGCACGTAGGTGTTGAACGTGAAAAATATCGTGAAAAACCCTGAAACTCATCTATCTTCAGTGACCTTTTAATGGAACCGCCGGCGAAATGTTCATCAAATATGTCGTGTCCGAGGCGTGCGAGACACAGCTATGTGTTAGAGCGAAAGAAAAATCGACTGCTAGTAAGATCGCTACGTGTGCAGAACCACCTTACTAGAAAATACATTAACATCAGTAATATTCTAGACGTATAATAACATTCTAATTGATCACTTTCTATACATGAAAGATATATGAGAAAAAATATTTTTAAATTATTAGGGACCTTTAGCAACACAATAGAACCCAAAACAATTGTCTCTGAGTTTGTTCGCGCTAATCTCAGAAATGGCTTAATCAATTTCGTTATGATTGTCACTCATAGATTACAGGGAGCATCACTAAATATTTCGTTTCATTGCAATCCGTCGATGTATAAAAAAGTAACAGATTAATATATTTCTAGTTCTCACAACGAGAAAAACCCAGTCCTTACACAATGCAGGTGCTATTTCAAGGGTAGTTGAACAAGTAGTACTGAAACGAAGTGAGGGTAGTCTGCTAGTTTATTATATGATATTGATGTTTTATAAAAGCTCAATATTTATTTATACTTACTTTATAATATTTTTCAAATATCTGGACGTAAATAATTTAATAATATTCTATTTAAACCTAGAGCATTCGTCTGTCCCGTTCGTCGCAGAGCAGTTTTGTAATCGATTTCCAAAATTAGGTATCCTGCGGGTATGTATATTTCCTATTTTCATTCCGAGTTTTCTAAATTATATCTTTATTCGACTATTTTATATAAGCATTAACTTAAGACCATAGAAAACATTTTATTTACTTATAATCCAGCACTCGAAAAGTAGTTTTCAATAGAATAGAAGTTATTATCAAATGAAAAAACTTTTTGGTTAAAAATAAATTATTCTTACCACAGTATTCCTTTGTAAAAGAATTTAAGCAAAAATAAGTAACTTTCACTTTAGTGTTGTAATTACCCAAACAAAGAACGAAGAGGAGATACGCAATTCACCCAGAATAACCCTTATCTCCAGACCCGGTGTAAGTACGGATTACCTACCTTATCTACGAGACACTTTTGTAGTTCAGAGATCGAGGACGAGTTAGAGCACTGTTTTGTTTTTTGAATTGCATTTTTAAAATGAATTCGATCAATGAACAGACAAATTTAATCAGAAAATCAAATGAAATAAGAATTGGTTTAATCCTTTGTAGAATATTTTTTCCTTTTTATCATAACATCAAACGGTCCTTCAATTCATTCAACTGCTAACGTTCTGATGAACGAATGAATTAAAGTCCAAAGTCTAATGTGCTAGGCAAATACGGTTTGTAGATATCCAGAAATATTATGAGAATTCTCAGGTTTCTTCGCGTTATTTTCCTTCAAATAAGTGACAATTAATAAAAAATAACAAATAAATTTTTCAAAAGCTTGAGATATTTGGTTGCCAAGCGATACCCTAAAGATAGACAAACTAGCTAACAGCCAATGATGACCGTTGCCCGTGAACAACAGCATCACTAACGCACTGCCGGCCAAAAAAGCTCCTATAACGCAACCAAAACACGTACAAACTTTTCAAGTTAGCATGCGGAACTTACGTCTAAGTTCCCCAATAGACACTGGGTTACAAATCAATAGCATATCGTTAATTATATCCATTATCCAATTTATATACTTTTGTTACACTACACCATTTTGTAAAGTAAGACGAAGTACTTTACCAGGAACCCCTGTAGGTTGGTAGTAGGAAATATTGTTACCTATAATAACAGACATAAAGATGCTAAGTGAAAACGAATGGTTACCCAACTCGTTAAAGGGTAAATCGCCGGAAGCCTGTTACACCGAAGGGGTGCAATCTTAAGTCGCTAACGACTAAAGATTGCACCCACGCCCCGGCTGGAAATATTAGGTGTGAAAGATAAATTTTAGATACTGATCTAAATATTACAAAGGGGAAAATTGGGGTTGAAATGAATTTGAGAATATGGAATATAACGGTATGTTAGTCAGTATTGTTCTATCGTTAAATGACGGTGACCACTTACCATCAGTAAGCCGTTGGCGCGGCTGTTTTTTTGCCAGCTGTATTACCAATATTCATATTTTACTATTAATAAATAGAAAACCATCAAAATATATAAAAAAATATCCCAAAATAATGTGATTTTAATGACTGGAGGCTTTCCTTTGCTTTATCTGAATTTCCAATTTATAAAATTCCTAGCTTTTCAAATGTCATGTAATAAAGGCAAAAAATATTTCAAATCTTAATTGAAATACGCCTTAGATACATTTGCACATTTCTTTTAAACCTCAAAAGGCTGTGAAACGTTAAACTAACTGCATTTAATCTACGAAAACGTACAACGCGAGGTGCAGAATGTTTTTCGTCATCGCGTGACGAGCGGTTACCATTGATGTCCTTATATTTGTCTTCGTTGAAGTCTCCCACCCCGTTAATTGTAACTACCCAATATTCACTGGTTTATTGTTTTTGCCTATTTCAATTAATACTTTGGTTACAGTTTAATTACCCTGTTTAATTTAATAACTTTATGTCAAAATTTGCCTCGTCATTCTACTGGGCATGGAATGAGTTGAAATAGTGATTATTATACTTATATCCTCTTCTATTTCGTCCGTCAAAGCGTTTGCGACAAAAAATCCGACTACAATTTGAATAAAGAAATTTCAGTATTTAACTTCCATTTTCACCCTTGAGGTCCTTATTGTATTTTTTCAAATTTAAGTGGGACCAAACGGGAAGTATACCTTCGCGAACAAAAAAGTAATTTTTAAAATTGGTTAATAAGTGACGGAGTTTTGTGGTAAAAACAAACATAAAAAATACTAACAAATTGAGAATCTCCTCTTTTCTTTAAGTCGGTTGAAAAAAGAAAAAAAAACTATTTTATATCTTTTTCTAGAACTTCTATATGTTCTGACATATTTTTATTATTTTTTTATGTGACCTGACAATCCAGTTTCAATAAAAAATTGTGTTATTGGGTTATCATACCATATTCGGCAAAACATATAACCGGGGCTAAATGGTCTTTGAATATGTGTATCTATTTATTCTTTACTTATTTTTATATATATCTGTAATAATGGGTGCCTTGTAATGAAAACTTAGGTCTCCCGTACAAGACACTCGATTTTAAATCCGGTCGGAGTCACACACCTGTAATTAACAAAATTAGGCGCGAATTTGACAACTCCATAGCCCAATTGATAGTTACCCTGCCTGTCGGGCGAGGGGGTCCCGGGTTCGATTCCCGGCCTTGTAATATAATGTCACATGTGTTCATGCCACCCGCAACGCAGGGAATCCTAGTGCGGGGGTGTAAATGTGTGAACGTTTAATTACAACTTAATTATCCCATGCACCGGTAAAGGCAAACCTCCTAACCTAGGAGTTCTCCCATTATACTTTCCATGGTATGTAAAGTTTGACAAACCGCACTTAGCCAGCGTGGCAGACCCTTAACCCCTGTCATTCTGTGGAGAGATCCGAGCCTACCAGTGGGACAATACGGTTCATGATGATGATGGTGATATATAGAAAGAATGTATTATGGTTTGAAAACGAGAGCAATAAACCAATTCAAATAATTCAATTTTATGGCGTAGCGATGCAAAATATATTGGATTCTAGTTCGCGTGTCCAGCAACCGTTACCGAGGGTTTACAAAATATTTGTTTTCGCAGACAGTTCCCTCTGCTAAATGCAGTTACGTGGTAATCACTGCTTTAAATTAGCGTTAATAAAGTAATTTTACAAATAGCAGTCTTCGAAACTTCAGCAGTTTAATATTGTTTAAGTTACTATGATGTGTAACGATTTACAATTAATTATGATGTGCATACATAATATATTAAAGCTAACGTAGTATAAAAACTCAATATTATTAAGTTGAAAATAAAGATCGGTTCAGTTAAAATATGTTAGATCAACTTAAATATATTCAAAAGACAGGATAAAAACTGATATATTATATTATAATAGTTTTTATCTGAAACATTTTTATAATGTAACCTCCATAACTCAATAATCCAATCTCATGGTCGACCGCATTTGAGATAGGCAGTGATTTTTTATTTTAGTTATCATTTACTTGATAAACGTCTAGACGGGCTAAATGATAAGTGATAACGGGATTAGTATCGGCGGTGCTGTATAATTCCTAAGGGAGTGTGGAGTGGAGTTCAATAAATCGTAAGGGAAATAATCTCTATTACCTGGTATATTGATTCCTAGAGTTCAGCACAACTAGAGGAAACTTGGATTCAAGGATAGATGGAACCTCCCAATGTGAATGGATAACCACAAAGATAACATACATTACCCTATTGAGTAGTATTAGTAGTAGTGAGCAATAGCAACTATATAAAAAATGTAATTTTCTTATTGTTTCAGCTGTCAGATCCTACTTCCCAATGCTGGTCTCAGCGTGATTGGCGGCATCTTCACGATGCACCAATGCTCGCTTTTCATATTAACTCTTCTCTGTGTTTCTGTCAAGGGTAAGTTGGTTAAAATAAACTTATATTTTTATCCATCATATTAAATTATCTTATCTCTAGAAGTTATGTGTTGCACCCCAGGGCATGTGGACCTTAAAAGTAACATAGGCAAGTTAAAAGTCAAGTAAATTTTTTTGCACTCATACCGATTATTGTTAACGCTGCTTTCAAAATTTTTGACAAGGACAAATAAATAAATTGAGTGATTACAACTCATAAGCGTATCTTATCATCCATAGAAGATATATCTTAACGTTCAAAATTCGTAAGTGACAAAGGTGTTCGTGTTAAAGACTATGTATCCGCTGGATTAAGAAAACTCAGGATAGGGTAGAATGGCGTAAGATAAGGTAACCCTATATCCAGCAGTGAACTTATAGATGTTGATAGATGGATGGTTGAATTAAACGCAATCAGTCGCAGAAAAGGTTAGAAGATGGATTGTTGACCACTAGTAGGGTCGTGAAAGAAATTCATGAGCCTTTATTTCACTAAGCACTGTTCTAAGATTTTTATTTTTCAAGTTATCCTATTAAAAAGTAAATCGTGTCAAAAATTACCAATCCTCTATGGCGCGTTTCCATATCTTGGTATCTAACTTGGTAATAAACTTTATCTTCAATAAAGAACCATCTTTTAAAATCGAAGTCGCTGCTAACTGTCTGCTGAGGTCTGAGGGACAGTGCTGAGCTGGTATGACATCTGCAGGGACATGTGAATCGTCATCTACCCAAATTCACTTTTTATCTGATGCACATTTTCATGTTTAAATCTATAATACATATGTATACGTTCAATAATTTTTGAGCTATATGTTTATTGTATATGTAATTCCACACCATTGATTATCATATTATGATATTTTTAAATCATACATTTACATATTAATGCCGCATTCGCCGATATCTGCTTAGCTCAATGGTTGACTGGTAGAGAATGCTTTTAGCATTAAATCCGCCTTTTATACCACATTGTATTTAGATGTAATAAAGTTTAAATAAATAAATTCCCCACCGAAAATGATACAACACTTACCCCCGGTTGTCACATCAATGTAAATTTACTGATTCGATTTTCGGCTGATCTTCTGTCATGTCGATTAACACAAAGAACCAATATATACACACTGTGGGTTGTTTCGGAACTTATTGACCTTTGCTGGGGTGACCTTTATTGAACAGTTTTCTTTCTTAAGAAGCGATGGCTATGAAACGGTTACGGCTCTAGATAGCCGATCACTTCTCCAGGAGTTCCAGAAGTATTATTTCTTAAAGAACTGCAGTGAATTCCTAACAGATAACCAACGCATGAATACTAAGTTGATTGGATTATTTGTGATTGTGGTCTTAAAAGACATTAGTAAAATTAATATTTTCCTTATTTCCAGATATATCCGGTAGTTGGGAAGAATGGTGGACATACGATGGGATATCAGGTAACTATTAATTTTGATATATTACCTATCGTAGAACAAAGTTTCAAAAGATTCAAGATTTCTTAAGAGCTATTTACTACGATGTACAATTTCACAATTTTTTTGTTTGAGGTTGACTACAGATAATATTATTATTAATTAATTCCTTAATCTATGATTTTAATATGAGAGATATTAATTACTGAGACGCTAAATTTTTGTACCTACCCAAAATTTTTATCACATCATTAAAATACAATAAGAATCATCAACCATTACCAAACAAATATACCTAATATGTTACCAATACCTAGTATGTAGTCATAGATATAGGCTGTGTATATTATGTGAATAAGGCTTCTAATACCCCATAATTATCATCATTAGTATTGACGTTATCGTATTTCTCACTAATCACCCGGATACACTGTTCCATCGCTTTATGTCAGTCATGTAACTGTGTGATTTGATTTTGAATCAATATATGGTATTAGAATTTAAGGTACATGAATTATTAAGTTATTTAAACTAATCAGCCGGTTCTTTTTTCATTGGATATGCAACGTACCGGAAATCTCTTGGGTATTACCACCGTGGGTGGCAATAACATTTTGCCATCAAATGATGTAGTACCACCGGGTGACCTGTCAGCTCATTTGTCACCTATATTAATAGGTAACATAACAAGATTTGATAAATTGCCATAAGTATTACTGTAGTTATTATGAGTAGAAAATGTTCTCCTTAGGAGTTTTTTACTGTTTCTTTATTCGAAACCGTTCATGGTATTCATTCCTTAGATGGTAAGGTTATGTTGAAGAAATGTCATAGCCTGACTTCCCAAAGGTATGCAAATTTCAAACAAATTTAATTTCACGTCGCTGACATGAAAAAGAACCGGATATTGAAAAAACCATATACTGCCTAACCTAACATAAAAAAATAGAGATATTATAAACAAAAAAATTAAAATTACAGAAATGAAATAATTATTGTCCATCCTACTTTCCTTAGCCGAGACTGACTGCGGTCTTATATTTCGAGCGACACGACTCTGAATTATTTCCAATCAAGGCTATATGTATGGCAGAGTTTGCTCCTTATTGATCACCTGTAATGTCTAACGTAAATAAGTAAATATCATTAACCATCATTGTCATCAGTAACTAAGTATCTGACCTGTGTATATTTATGTCACCAACAGCAAGCCTTAAACCATTTTAATTATACCTTGATCCATTTTATAAATGTTAATAGCCGACAAACGAGCAGTCGAGCCATTCGATGGTAAGTGGTCACCGTCGCTCATGGACATTAGCAAGACCAAAGGTATCACCGATGCGTTGTCGGTCAGGAAAAGAGAAGGTAAGAAATAAAGTACTGACTCTCAAGCCCCCTGCCGGAACACGATGAGTCGTTCGGCGACTGACTCAACCAGGAATGGTAGCTAGCCAGGCAGGCTTCACGGAAAAATAAATATACTAATTATAATACTAATTACTTAATAATAATATTGATTATATAATCCTAAGGAGAATTCCTACCACCAAGTAAGATAGCTTCTATCGCCTCATACGAAAGGCTGTTCTGCCAGCATGGGATAGAGGAGAGTATTCTAGGCCACCCCAATACGGCCAACATGGCCATTCAGGAAAATGGGACGTATTTATTTCAAATAAATATTTAAATACTTATTGAACCGCAATATCCGCGCTGACCCGGCAACTTAACACCGGTAACATCACTATAGTTCACCCGTTACGGTAATGACCGACCGGGTAATGATTTTGCTGTCTCGACGGGGACGCCTAACATTACGCACGAATCAATGCACAATTATATTAGGCCAATTTTGTGCTGTTCCGAATTTTCATTGATTCCCCAGCATTATTATATCACACGGTATCCAATGGGCGTTTATAAGTTTATTGAAATATGTTTACAACTGAGGTGTTTTTATTATGTAACGGGTATTCATTGCCCTAAATAAATAAAACGTATCGTGAGTACCCTTTACATATAAAATTGTATAATACCGCGATGACATAAGTTTAAAACCATAAGAGGTGTTTTTTATCTGTAACCCTCAAGACGCTATATTGAGTCAAAGGCAACTTTGCAACCACGGTAAAACATTTAAAGATAATTTAGAAATATAATTTACACCGAGGTATTTACACCATCATTGACTGAGTGGTTCAGATCCCAGCGATGTAGAAGAGACCTAGCGTCATTCCAACTACGTTTCCAGTAGAGTATGCCACGAGTAGGAAAAGTTGGAACAAAAATTAAACTCATTACACCCGGATATCCGAAAATAATTATGTAGTTAGATTGGCAGTTAAGAGTCAAATATACAGAAAATTGTCAATTGGTTTGCATAAAATTATGTTTTGGTTGCAATATACACGTATTCCATCTAGCACTAGCAAACATGAATGTATAAATTCGTAGGGCTTAACAGCGGACGTAGACAGACGAATCAAAGCATGTTATTTAATGTATGCTTGGAAATAAATCTGATCAACATTGCTTGTTGTTATTATTTGCGTGGCTATTTTCAAGGCAATGTACATCTAATCGATTTATTGCTAAACATCTCAATAATCATCAAAACTTTATCAAAATGACATATCTAAAAATTTATTTTCTTTCCTATCATAAATCAATGATGCACATTGGTCCCACCTAACTTATTACAAAGTCTTAAGTATCATGTATTAAGGGAATAACTAGGCTCTTCCTAATAATTCTTTGAAATAATATTTTCTTCGCGTTAATAAACAACCGTCATCAAATTTTTCATGGTTCCGAATTTACATTTACTACTTAAAATTGCTTAAAGCACGCGATATAATAAATTAGTGGATTTTTTAATATAATTAACTTAGGACAAACAATTTGGGAATTTATTTTGGATATAAACTAAACATAAACTTCTACGTAACGTATTCGTAATGTACATATAGGCATTAAAATTGTAATTTTTTGTAATTTCATCCGCCCGTTATCTGCTGTATTGTTAACCCTAAAATATTAATAATTATTTATTACCTCTTCCATATTTAACAGGAAAACAAAGCCTTTAAAGAACCAGATTATTAACACGCTTATGACTTCTACATATGTATGTATGTGTGTATGTAACGCAGGCGTTCAACGTTATTTTCACCAATTTCAAGTCGTCTGATCAACTTGAAAATTTTCACAGAGGTGAAGAGCCGATGACAATACGATAATTTAATACTTCCGTTCGGATGTCCTGACTAGGATCATCAGGATTAAAAGAAAATATCTAGATTAGATCGCAAGTTGTGTTTACCATCCACAGATCGATGGGTTCTGCAACGATGGTAAATGTAATTCTTCTTTATCGATATAATTAAAAAAGGCTCTTGATTATAATTTCTTTTGAAGTCATTTTGAAACATTAAGAAAATAAAATATAGTTAAAAAAAAACACGCTTTAATAGCAATTTGTGTTACAGCAATAAAAAGTATAATAATCAATTATAACTATTTAATGTGGAATGAGATTAAAACAAAATGAAACTAATAACAAAATAATGCAATAATAGTAAAACTAGGCCTATTTGCTATTGAAGCGTGTTTTTTAAACAATAATTTATTTTGTATCGTTTCTCAAATATATCAACTACCTTAATCATTGCAATGCTCGATACGTAATTTTATTTATCATTTTCTGATAATTAAATAGCCCCCCTACGTTTTGTTACAAATAACCCAGTTATCGTTATATTATTATAACCGACATTGTCCTGGTAACATCGCACAATAACTCAACCGTTACGGTAATGACCGACCGGGTAATGATCGTGCAGTCTCGACGGGGACACCCTCATTACACACGATTCAATGCACTATGATAGCCGAATTTTGCGGTGTCCCGAATTTTCGTTTAGTGACTAAAACTATTATATTACTTTTATATTCGAGTAATGTTTTAAGCTTCGTTAGTGATTCGTCATTATTTGAAAACAGTCCCACTGAGCATTATATGGTGTCGAGCAGTTAATTCTATCTATCTATGCCTTCAGAGCGTTAGTTTCATAATGTATTTATCACTCCTGATTATTCAATGGTAGTGAGATAAAGGTTTCTTTGTTTTACTGGTGCGTTACAAAATTATGCTAATGATTTTTTGTCATTGTCCAATGAAACAGTAAATGGTCAGTGCTGCCTGCTTCTGTAACATCAAAGCCTTCAATAAGGCGTTGTGGTCCAGGTGGTAGCAGTTTTCTTCTGTTTCATTAATATTCAAATCCACACATTTCACGATTAACTCCAGAAGTAAGGAAGCCGATCAGGCTAGTACCATCACGATAATTTTGGTTGGTATAGAGCATAGTGATTTCTAACAGGAGGGAACGTTCGTCACAACCTCGTCCGTTGTTCAGCAGGGTGCATTACGAGAAGAAGAGGATGACTAACAACACAAGAATGGATTGAGCCCTTACACTGAAGTCAATAAAATAATAATATATATTCAAACTTCCCCGAATTAGAATTCTTAGTAACTCATTGGATTTGGAACAAATATTTAATTAATACAAAATTAGTATGCGGAAGTAGCGTCTATACGTACCCCTCGTTCGGCAGACAGGATTACTACTAACAAGGATACAAGGTTGTTGTAAGATATTATATAAATAAATATTTGAATAAGTAACATTTCCGTTTGGTTTTTGGTACTTTCGTTCATATTATAATTATATTAATTAATATAATTAATTATAAACCAAAATTTAAACTTCCTTCTGCGCCTTTCTCACATTTCTAAAGCCCGAAGTTCTTAATGAACTAACGGTAATGGTAATTGTAATTTAATGTATTCCGTTTACAATTATTATACCTTCATTAAACAGATTATCATAATTAAATTAGTATTAATTTACTTTGTAACAATCCGAAACACAATTTATGATGGTATATATTTCTATACATGTTTCTCCCTCCCTCCCACAAAGGAAAACTAGAATTTATGATAAATAAAATTATATATCCTAATGACGGAGAGAAACACGTGTTGGTGACGGTATGTATGTTGGTAAATACTTTTATTTATCATAAAAATAATTTTTCGAATAAGCGTCGTGGTTCCAACGATTACTTTTCACATATGCACCAACTCACAAATTTCGCACTCTTAATAATATCGATATTGATTTATGCCCTAGACATTGCACGTGTCAATAGACGATGGTGATATTCAAACAAACAACAAATTAGCGCTAATATAATACATATTAATACCCGGCGGGAAAACTTTTTACCCCATTTATTCTGGTGTTATTATGAAAGGATTTTGGAAACAAAACGTTATTTCATGATTACGGTTGGATTACGACTTCCGAACACTTGTATAAATTAAGTTATGAACGCGTCAACAATTTGCAAAAAGCGTACCATACCAAAATACGTAACAACAATGCTCTCTAGTAATGAGAATACAGCCGCTCATAAAATATTCGAGAACGCCATCCGGTAGTTACAAAACACAATCAATATCACTTATTTTCGTTCATATTTAATGCATACCTGAACCACGTGCTCGGAAATAGTCGTCGGATTCGTTATGATGTTATCATTACCATCACAAGTGGTCGATGCTGCCACGCGATGGCTTCACCGCCTCAATTACCGAGTGAATCATTATGTTTCGATGATGTTTTCCGAGTATCATTGCATAAATAATGAATAAAAGGTGTGTGATTTACATTGTTACGTTGTAAATACACCAGTAACCAGTCGTTTTGTTTCGAGTAGTAACCTTCAGTTTTAATCGACTTGCGACCTACCGCAAAGCACGGGTTCGTGATTCAAAAAGAATCTACTCCGCGCTAAACACATATCTTACATTAACTCGACAAGGATGATTCGAAAAAGATATCTGTATTATTCGGAGTCCATGTTCTCACTATTCTTTTACACCATCATTTTAAATATTTTAAATAATATATTCCTTATGACATACTGTCAGATAATAAAAATATTGTTAACGATGGTTGCCAACAGCTACTTCAGTGTGGATTGATGAAGGAAGGGGTTATAATAAGGGCCAACTCAGTTTATTCATAGTTCTTATGTCGACGGCCACTTAAATATATCTTGCACCTAACATATCGACAGCTTAACGTTAAAGAAATCCATCAATCCTCGAGTTAAATGATGAGCAGGAATGTAAGTGCGAACTTTTCGTTTTGATTGTGTCTGCAAAATCTAATGTAGTTTTAACTTGATTCTCGTTCATACGTTATAGTTTACGAACTACTACTACTATAAATACTTACATGTCTGTCATGATGGTATAAATATTTTTATTCTATCTTCTTCGTTTACAATTCGCACCCTGATGAACAACGGACGAGACGATCGCAATCGGAGAGTCAGTTAATAATCGAATCGCCGCTTTCAGCTTAGCCCGTTTGTCACTTATTCTAACATCAACTTAACAAAGGTCTTTGTACTTGAAGGTAACCATTTTACATTAGTTACCTACCGAATGCATAAACAGTACATCAATATTACGTTTAAACTATCTGCAGTCTACCATAAGTACAGATATCTTTTTGGTATGGAAAATACAATACTTTAAAACATTGTTCCAGTGCGGACAAATTTCGCGATATAATTTAGTGCAACTAATTATAAAATACGCTCGTAACATACTTAATTAGACATACAAGTAGATCGCACTACCTAACTTTACGTAGTAAAAAATTGTCGAAACTGCATGTACATTGAATTTTAATAACTAGCACATCTTACATATTGTAATTTAAAAGTTAATATTAAAAATTCTTCATGTATGAATGCCGCATAAATATCCTCTAATATTGAAAACAACGTATCGGTGAAAAGGAAAAAATGTGGTTCCGAATACCGAATGCTGGACAGTATTGATTTTCTAGTACTCAGGAATCAAAACAGTTTTATGAACGTTTCTCAATATGATACCAGGTCATACGGAAGATTTACAAACATATTACACTGGAACTCTAGAAATATCGTGATTTATCAACAAAATGATAATTGCCACAATTAAATGTTTTATGTGCAATGTGAAATATATTGATTATAAGTTAATAACCAAAGATTACATCGTAAGGTTATCATGGGTTCAGGATGAAATATATTACGTGGGCTTTACCTAATCAATTAAAAAGCTAGCCACGTAAATATTAGACGTAACTTCATAAAACGAACAATTAAAGAAAAAAATTGTATGTAGAATATAATGTATTAATATATAATATTTATAAACTGACTATCAGCGTGAAAATTGCGTAAATTAGGTATTCGTTGCTCTTTCACTGCTATAAAGTTAGAGACTGCTATAAATAAAGGTAGAGAATGCTTTTATATTATCCGCCTTATATTCCTGTATAATGTCAATAAAAAATAAATAAAAAATATGTGTTTTCCAAATGTTTTCTAAGTAAATATGACGAATTTATCCTTAACCAGTTTAATCACACCAAGCGAATTCATATTATAGAGTTCAGTGAATTAAGACGATATAATCCTATCCTTCGCTATAACACGCCGTTTCCTTCCAGGTCCCGGATTCTGGGGCCTGATCAACCCGCAATGGAACATGTGCAACAAGGGTCGACGGCAGAGCCCCGTCAACATCGAGCCGGACAAATTGTTGTTTGACCCGTGGCTCAGGGACATACAGTTCGACAAACACAAGGTAAAATAAAGTATAAATAAATACTAGTTGATCTCCACCAAGTACTGCAGCAATTATTCGAAAAAAAGTTTGAAATATGAAATGTAAAGTGAAAATTTAAAATGTTTATATATATATACATATATACACACCTATCCCCCGATTTACACGGTACTCGTTATACACGTTTTCGCTTTTACACGGTTTTCCAAATAAGTTTTTTTTTTGTTTTTATCGCACTCTACTTAATGCTACTGTGTTTGAACATGTGCGCTGTGTTACACATCTCACGGGGAATCCCGAGCTTATGTGCTGACTTGCTGCACATGCACACTGTGTCTGTATTTCTTCGCATA
>DWPT01002607.1:0-15888 GCA_018251895.1 Agathymus mariae mariae | reverse complement strand
ATGTCCATGGGCGACGATGACCACTTACTATCAGGTGGCTCGTCTGCTCGTTTGTCGGCTATTACCATAAAAAAAAAGTATGTATAACCATCTTATTTATACGTGTCATTTTATCATTAAACTCCATGTGCATCTATTTACTACTTTGTTAGTGCAATACGCTCAGAAAAAATTGTCGCAATATTATGTGCTATAAGAGTACACACACACACACACACACACTATATATATATATATATATATATGTGTGTGTGTATACATATATATTTAATTTTATGATAATAATAATGAAAAAATTATATAATATATATATAATTTATGTTACCTATGCATAGTCTGTCCGTAAATTGTGTTACAAATTAACATTAATTTACATACTATGTAGTAATATAATCTTAACAAAACTTATATGCACATTCTATTTAGACCCAATGGCAGCGTCGTCTGGAGAAGGTCTTGTCCATTAAAATTAACCACAATTTTTAGTCCAAGCTGTTTAGATCTGGCCTAGATGATTAGCAGTCTTCGGCTCTTATAAAGTCCGGAACGTTGGGTAGTTCGCGACTTGTAACCAGATGCGGAGTTCTGCTATAAAGTCCACGGTACATTTTTAAAAATTGTATTGCTGAAAGTTTTACAATATGACGCAGCTTGCTGACTTCAAGATAAGATCTGGGATGATGACGTTTCACTTTTCTGACCTGTTGCGACATTTCTTTAGAGTTATGAGCGTGCACTTTGTCATTTCGGTTGTTGTAGTTCTCTTGAAAAATCGTAAAAAAAATCGTCTGTTAAGATTACATTTTTATGTTTTTCATCCTCTTATTGGGACTACAAGTGTTTTGGTCGATACATTCTCCGGTGGTAACTGGTTCCGGCTACATTGGAAATGACACCGGACTGCAACCCCTAGCTACAACATAAATTTTCACAGGATGTCCCAAGCATCTGTGTTTGACCAGAATGTCATGTGATAACCAATTGTGCTGTTTTGTACTTACATGTAAATGAAAATGTTTCATTATTCGTGTCAAAGTATGTGACTTTGTTTATCGGTCTATGAGAATCGATCGACTGTTCGATGAGGTGGAAACTGTTTGATGTTTAATGGAACATGAAATCGTTGTAACCGAGTCACCGGTTTTCATGGACACGTCAACATTGATACTTGTCTATCATACTATAATTTTATTTAATACACAAGCTACGGTTGCCACAATAGTGGGCTCAACTTTCTGGTTAGAATAGGTGATAAGGGTCTTAATCCACTATGACGGTCAAGTGTGGGTTGATAGAATTCGCATATCTTTAAATTATGGATAAACTCGCACACGCGCAACTAGTTTCCTCCAAGTTTGATAACTTATTCTGCAACCAATTTATTTCGAGAGAAGAAAGAATATCTATTGCTGGCTTATCTCCGGGAAAACATCTTTACGCTAATTTAAGTAAAAATTAACTTGCTTAAGTGCATAGTTAAATACATGATTTTTGGTTTTTAATATCTTGTTACGTAATCTTCATATTCATCATGTTCCTTTTAGTTATAAGTACAGTGTTCTACAAGCAACTAACTTGAGAAAAGTAATTGACTCTACTCATATTACTTTATACACACGTCGTAATAGAGGGTTTGTGGTTTAACAGGATTAACGCACGTTTTAATTTTCAGCACTGTCACGTAATGGTATCGTTTATCGGGTATCGTTTTAGTAATTATGTAATGTTCATAATCTACATACATACAGATTGCGTAGCAGAGTTTTACATAACTCTGTAACAACATTTTACATAACTCTGTAACAACATTTTACATAATTAATTATAAATAGTGTTTGTACATGTTAACAGAAGTAGATGGTTAAATACGCGCTTTGTTCTATTTGTTTGTAATTCCTTTCATGTCATATTTAAAGGTAATACGAAAATAATGTATATCTCCTATAGTTAAATCACGTGTTTAAATAGTAGGAATTAATCGACCTTTTTAGGTATTTTTAGTTAGTCTACATGAAAAAGTAATTGAAAACGTTATTATTGTTCCAGCAGATCGAAAATCCTTTAGATCACTAGAGGAGAACGATGCTATTTAAATAATTTAACAGCTAAATTATTCCAGGTCTATGTTTGTTTATACGTTATTTTAATATCGTTAAAATGATAACGTCATAGATAGAAAACAATGGCGGTTAACTCCAGATGTTCGCAACTGTTGGCGATGATAAAAAATTTATGTCGTACTAAAATAGCACGAACGGGAGAAAGTGACATGTGCTGTCTCGGTCTGTCATGATGAAAACTCATCCCGGCAGTTTTGGGTCACCAGTATTATTCTGAATGCCAAACAACTTTAAAATATGTAAATATTTATGTCGTATTATTTAGTCGGACATGTCATCATTTTGCCAATTAACAGGACGTCACATGCCAGAGTGAGACATGAAATTATATCATCTATATGAATTCGAAATATTGAATATCCTTGGAATTGTCTCAAAAATGTATGCTGTGTATGAAAACATTGTTACATTCGAACATACAAAAGTGTTAAATTAACGTAATTAATCGTTCATATAATCTGATGAATAATTGAAAAGTTAAAACTAAACGTAGATTTAAGTTCATCTTCTGTCTTAATTAATCAAAGTTACGTACAAGACGACGACGATTTGACGAAGAAAATTTGTGAAATTAACATCTAATAACAAGATCATGCTCTTCTTCATAAGCCAAAAATTTGCTAAGCCAAAAAATTTCAACTTGAATAGTTAAAAAAGCTATTAAACTCTTACATTTAGAAACTTTACTCAAACGTAAAAGTATAGGGCATACTCGTAGAAGATATTCAGTAAGCAGGCCTTATAATAACCAGTTACATAACAATTGTTTTCTGCAAATTAATTAAGTAACATTGTCATCATCATTAACAATGAAGATAGGTTAACGTTTAGCGAGGCTCGAAACCTGACTCAAGCCACTGCTGCAATTATTGTTATACAAATTACTTTTAATCGAGCACTAGTACTGAGAAGGTTACCATTTGGCGTTAACATTGAACTTTTGCGCTGCACATTCGTGTCGATTGCCATTTATGGGCGCGTGATCCGGCTCTGTGATACGTAGGCGAAAATCAGGAAATAGTCTATGCACTAGATTTAGGGTCATTTGGTCTTTAGAATTTCTATAGGAAGCGATTAATTTAAATAAGAAACAAAACATTCTAATTATTGCATCATTGCCCCTATATTGCAATTGGCATAAATTTTGCATACACAAATAAGACATTACCAACAACAAAAACCGAAATCAAATGTATCAATCTATTGAGATTTATTTAGTATGTTAACAAAAAAAATCTGTTTCGACAGGTAATCGGATAAAATAGTCTTCGCTAATCATAGTCATACTGCACTTACAACTCTAAATATTTGTTGATACCGTTAACAAAACTGTACAGATTTTTAAACTCTGTACATCAAATATTTTATGTAGATAGGTACATGAAATTTATTTTTTTATTATTATTGGTCTTTCGGGTTATACGAGAAAGCGATACATTCATAACTTATATCAACCACTTATCAATTTCTAGGTTAGTTGGTATACCCGGAAACACAGATAGATATATTTGTGCGGGGACGACAAAAGATACTCAGTATGGAAGTTTTGTTAACAGCATATGACTTAGGTGCAGATTTTTTAGTTATTACATGAAATAAATATAAAGAGAATATATTTCCACACCAAATACCGAAACCAAAAAGAAAAAATGGGGTAAATATAAAATTCATTAACTGCGTGATAACATGAGTAACAATTGTTTTGAGGTAGATTAGATTAGGGTAGGTTACGAACGGGTGAACGAATACGTGAACGAAAGAACACCCAGGGGTTTTAGTCGGTAAGGATTTGACATAACCTGGATTGTCTCCTTGGAGCATCCATGATGGATTTCCCATGGCAAAAAAAGGTTAGGTTAGGTTTGGATCGGTTAACGGGTCTAACGTGTTTTTCTGAGTCAAGCAGGTAGGCGGTTTAATAATAATGTTATGAGAACGCATTGAAAAACCAACGCGATTTTTTTATAATTTGGTTGGACCTTCTTCCGTAAGAAGATACGAGAACGATGATCATTCGGCCCGTGAAGAACCTAATTGTAAGAAAGTGAAACGCGAGCGTGCAATGTCGAGAGCTCTCTCAGGGTTATCAAGTGCCCGCGCCCGTCGTGTACTTAATTAGCTGGGTATTGTATTGCTGCAGAACCTGTAGCTTATCTCAAGTTATTTCTAATCTAATTCGCTTACAAAGGATTAAGTTCAGCTTGAGTACTTTTGTTAGCCGCCTTAATAAGCTCCTTAACGAGCATACATTTTTAAAGGGTTTAAATATTAGAGATATATGTTTCGAGAAGATACTCGTAGTTACTATAATTTTTGTGACGTATTTATGATTATATAAATCAATACTAAAATGTCTACATTTGAAGCTCGAGTGTCACCAACATTTGAGATTTAGTATCTACAGTAGTTAAACAGAAGTAATATAACAACATCATCTTAAAAACGGCGAATATTATAAACTTATTATATGTTTAAAACTGTGGTTTACTAAGTAGCGGTTTTCTGCTGTAAAAATCGTACCCACGATTGAAGATGACTGAAATATGTGAGCACATTCAATTAGCGCCTTAAACGTTCGGGCTTTTAAATATGCACAAATTTATTTCAAATCATATTCTGAAAATCAATAAACAATGTATAAGGTATAATATAAAAATATAGAGCGTGTGCTTAGTACCTTACCTGTGAAATTGTCGACACGGGGAAAGAACTACGTATACTTTTGGAATTAATATATATTTAATCGAAGTATTCACCATTGTTAATTGTGTATTCACAGGATTAAGCATCCGTATTTATCAGGTCGAACATGTAAAATATAGTCCTCTCATTAGGATTGGATACCTATTCTTAAAAATGTGTCTCGTTTCTTTAAAGTTCTAGATCTAGCACGTTAGTAAGTGATTAGTTTTAATTTAAACTTCATATTGAGAAGACATAACACATTATAATAATGATTATAAAAGTTAATTGTTTAACATTCTCAGTATTTCCGCCTTTACTAATATATCCCCTAATGTACGCGTACCACAGGTTCAGCATCGCTGCTTTGGGGCTTTATTACGAAGGTAGGTTGTATTTTTTTTGGTACTTGTCTGTAACTATAAAAACGCTAAACGTTTACACAAGCACACCCCCGTATTAGGATTCCCCGTGTTGTGAGTGGTACGCTCGTACACAAATATGACATAACAAACATCCATGACCCAGAAACAAACATTTATCTGTCACATAAATGTCTGCCCCCGCCGGGACTCGAACCCGGGACCCCTCGCTCGGCAAGGAGGGTCACTACCATCTGGGCTATGAGGTCGTCAACCATCATTTTTCATGTTAATGGTATGAAAATTAATACTAGTTTGTAGTTATTTGAATTTTATTTACATTACATCCAACGGCATCATTAAGACTTGCTTTTTAAATGTGTTTGATGATACGTCATGACCCAAGTGTTGAACCGTATTTGCGGACTAAAAAACTTGTAGTAAGCTTTTAAGATTGTATAATTATTCTTGCATTGAATATCCTCTTAAACTAT
This sequence comes from Agathymus mariae mariae, assembly GCA_018251895.1. NCBI lineage: Eukaryota > Metazoa > Arthropoda > Insecta > Lepidoptera > Hesperiidae > Agathymus > Agathymus mariae. The sequence goes on along the minus strand of DWPT01002607.1, from coordinate 10,230 downwards.
TCACTTGCTGTTTAACATTTTGCCATTTAGCAAGGGGCTAAAGAAATTGTGAGTATCATGCTTTATTTTGAAAAGCATAAATATATGTATGTAGTGTTAGTGTCATATATTCTGACAAATAGAAGAAAGAAAGAAAATAGTAGAAATCTTTATATGTCCATCTCATACGTTTCAACAAAACGACAATCGTTGAAACATGATGAAAAATAAAATTGCGAAATTTACGAATGCCATTAGTAAAGAATGTTTTGGGAAGAATAGTATAATTTCTGTATTATGCACTACACAAAAGCTAGACAACATTATCACAGGATGTTTTTACTATAGTTATAACCACAGACGTCATTTAAAAATCCATTTCGGTACTTGACTGTATGATGCCCGACTATTCATTGCAATAAAGCAATAAATATAATATGTCTGTGTAGTTACGTCGCTAACCTTGCTACGAATACTCGTTTTCAGGGTCAGGATAATTTCTATAAGTATGTAAGTTTATATATACACACATTTATGAACACATGAATCTTTGCACCCTTTTTTCTCCTCTGTTTGTCAAACGATTTTTTAGTGTTATCAGTATGTATTTTATCGGGTTATGATTGTGTCCGAAATTGCGACCACTAGCCGAATACTAGTAGGTACATGACATTTTAATTTTATACAGGATGCGTCATGACGCATCAGCCTCATGAGGCTATAAGGAATAATCAAGAGTAGAGTCATACCCGCTGTATGGATTAATATGTTTGGACATTTGAAGGTAAAGGATAACGTATGACACAGATAAATTAAAGCATATGCGGGCATTCTTTATGTTTGAGAGGGGCTTATATAGGATGCTTCGATGCGGATTGTTGTGTTAAAGGCCAACTGACGAATCGGAAATTATTGGCCATTTGATAACGTCTGTTAAACAGGAAGACAGGAAAGCGTAGCAGTGAAAGCTCTCAAGATATTTAGCGGTCGACCATCCAACTCTTTCCTATATAAAATATTTAAATTAGTTTTTCATTGTAAGTAAACCTGGTGTTTGTCGAACACACTCTTTATGGACAGATGAAATTTACAAACTTTTATTTTACGTTATTGGTTACGATATACAAACGGTAATTCTATTCTGTTATCTCAGACTCGCTTTCAACGCTGATACAGCAACAATTTATCAGTTTCGCGTGTACTTTTCACTGTAACACAGCTACGCTAGCGCCCTAAAATTTGTGGTGTGAATTGGTACTAATTACGGAGACGAAGCACTTTCCTGTCGCTTGTATCTCGGTATTTAGCATGCAACAATAAAGGTGAAGATGCCTGTATATTCGAAGGTTGTTAAATTTATATAAAGGTTTATAATAGGTTTATATTTATAATACCTTGATGGCACTGGTTATCAATTTACATGTAATTTTAGCGTTGTATGAAGTTACGTTTACATTAATAACGTTAATTATTTTCAGCCGCCATTAAACATTTGCGGACATGCCTTATATAAAATAAGATGCGTTGATTGACATTTAGTTACCAGGACGTTGCCCTTACGTATTAAGTAAACATAAATTAACATACAACATTGAATTGTGTCCTTAGAGACAATAGGTGATTAACGATCAGTTTAAACTGACAATCAATTAATCAATTGCTTAGTTTAACGGTCACTTTCTTGTATGAAATTACTTATTTTTACCTATCCTTGATAAGGTATAAATCTTCCGGGCCATAAATTAATCTCATAGGTAGAAATATTTGTTTACTTTGTTTATTGAAAGGTAAGAAAGCACTTACGGCTTTATGTATGTATTTTAACCAGAAGCAAGAGACAGAGAAGTTATATAAGATGTAAGATATGACTGCCAAACTGTGCGATAAACATAGCAAATTAATAATAATCTATAGCGAAGTTTCGTAAGCGATTATTGAACTCGCTTTTAGTTCTGTGATACATAAACATGATAGTATCTGTAAATGATTAGGATAACGTAACGTAGTGGGATTACAAACCTATGGCCACTTGTTATCAAATCATATCTGGAATGAAACAATAACGTATTCGTTTATATTAACATGATAATTTTAATTTATATTGTATTAATGCATGCGAATGCCATACTAGGGTAAAGTAACTAAATATAATTATGCATAAATTGATAACAGACTGACGTCGGTAAGTTATGCATCCCTGTGTTCCGTGTGATTGTCGTATAGCACACAATTTTTAAAGTAACACATTTATCACCACATACCTTAACAAAGTGTTTTTGTCAGGGTTAGGCTTATATTTAAGCTATATTTCACACGTGCACCTCTTTAATAGTTTAACCAATAACCAGTTTGAATGGTATGAAAGCTCCAATCACATTTATTCTTTTAAATGCATTATTAGTAGTAATTAAACAACCATTCAACCACAACATTTTTATTACCGTTACGTAGAATTAAGACCTAAATACCAGATTATTTTTGATTTTGAAATAAAAAGTTTAAACCATAGATATGATAACTACCAGCAAGAAAATATTGTATTGGGGTTAATCGCCACGTTATAAAACTCGAGTGTTCACGCAATGAAATGTATTTAGATATGTTTCTGTTTTTTAATACTGTGAGTTATATTTAAAGGGCAAAGGAGGCGAATGCGACGTGCATTAGATTTTTTTTCCTAGATAAAATGAAAGCTATCATGATCCATCTACTCGTAATAGTTTTACGTTGAATCCAAATGAAGCACTAACAGAATAATAAATAGTGACCACATCTACGTGATAATTGACCTCAAATTTTCTATCACACGTTCTCACGATTATTTCTACATTGCAATTAATATATGTTCCGAAAGTGACCAGGCGAGATTGAGAGTATTGTCGATCCTTCGTACGACCGTTTCTAGTAAAGTTATTAGTAGGTTCATTTAACATGCCTGCAAGTAGATAGAGCAAATACAGTGTTTTAGGGAGTCGTCACCGTAAATCCAATAAACAAACGCTAGTTCACATCATATTTTTTCTGAATTTATTAGATGAAAGTAGTTTAAATTATTTACCATAATCTTTTTATATCAAACTTTCGTATAATTTCATGTATTTTTTTAATTGTACATGAAGAAATATAATGTGACATAATCTACGCCGAAGTGGCCAATAATACATACTTGTATTAAAGCATTTTATCATCTACCGGAAGAAGGCTAGTCTGCCAGCGTACTAGATAATAATTTTAGTGTAGTGCTGTGATTGTCCTATCTGTAATTGCTCAAACCTATGTTGTTAACAGTGTACCGCCTGCATACTCTATATTGATGTGGGTAATCATTGGGTAAGGTAATTTTATACCTCGCAGTGATACTCAACCTTATCTATGTTGCACACTTTCCGTATCTGTTAATATATTTATTACTACAAATCCGCTTTTGCTTCACTTCGAAAAATAATCGTTACGTTTACAAATGGAATCTGCACCAAAATACTGTTATTCATATTGCAAAATTAAGAAAAATAAAACAAATAAAACATTAACTCATCTCTCAGCTGCACTGTTATATTATTTTTCTTAGTAAAGGGCCGCCATAAAGCACTTCACCGATATTTGAACCTCCACTCCTCAGTATTAATTTGAGGATTTCAAATCTAATTGAATCGAATCTAATTATGTTGCACTTTATATGCTAGCACGATCCACTCACTACATACCTAGCAAACGAATTGTATATTTCAGCAACTCAAGTTCAAGCCGGAATTAAGAATGTCCAGTTCCCAACGGAAAAGATCAATTGAGACACAAGAATATACTTCCGCTTTATTTAGACATTTAGAGCTATCCAAATTCTATAACAATACCCTTCTAGCCGCTGATCAATAATTAAAGTTATGAACATGCCTAGTTTCATTTTCAATTCTATCCAATTGTTTTCATGTCAGACCGGTACAAAACACAAAAAATTAAAAACGAAGTTAGGCTTAACTGTTTTTTAGCAATAATAAAATCTTCTTACATTAAAAAAATTATGGTCTGAACATTAAATATTTTTTAATATTGTCAAACCTGTATTGGGTCAAGTTATGGTTTTATTTTTAGCATAGATGTTTAATATTTTTGCGTACTGTAAAATAGATAGAAGACTTCTCTCATAGGATTACACGCGCGCTAATTGTCGATGTCATGTGTTATATCTGATGTACACTGAATCAACTAGGTGCAAATTTGTTTATAGATTAAGTGGCCTATTAGGGGATATAATAATGTACTGTAAAAAATAAATTTTATTTTTATACATCAATAAGTAATTAAAAACTTGTTTCAAATAACGTGATAGTATATTTATATATTTAAACCGAGTAAAACTCGAATCCTGACACCTCAGCTTGCCAAGTCGTCTCTAATGAATTTGATTAGCATTAGTTCTCCACGTCTGTATGACAAAGTTTTTCTGAAACGGTACTATATTTTACGTAGCGTACAAACAAGATTGAGTACATCTGTATAATGAGCTCAGTAAAAACGTGATGTAACGGGGTGTTATATAGAAGTAATATTCCTCGTTAGATTAGATATCATGTTCGTAATATTTCATCAGATATTATATCACAAATAAATTTCATTAAAGTAAAATTTTGCATAATGTTACTACTAATTCTCAAAAGAGCGGTATTCGGTAGAGCTTGTTTTTCTCTTCTACAGTCTGCCATTTTTACACTACGTATAGTAAGTGCCGTAATATTTACATATTTTTGTATAATTTTAGTGAATAAGGTAAAGTAATTGGAGAGGTACATATGTTACATTTTAATTTTAAACTGTGCATTAAAAAATTACGAAGAAAAATATTTGTGTCCCTCATAATGAGAGTTTTTATTTGATGAAGCTACCTTACGACGAAATTCACAAAAGTTTTTATTAATTTCATGAGGGAAATGGATATACATCAATTGTATATGTATAATTATATAATTAATTGTTGATCCTTAAATTTTTTGTTTAACATAGGTAGATTTTGATATCGAAATAAAGGTAAAAATGTTTTTTTGGCAATTTTATCTTACTGACTTGGCTGTTCACTTAGAACGCTAAAGCCACTGCACAGATTTAAATAATATTTGGCATGTTTGTAATTTATGTTAGGGATCATAATGTAGTGTACTTTTCAACTCGGGAAATTTGTTCCTGCAGAATAGGAAATAAATTTTTAAATGGATATTTTATGAAGATGGTGGTATATATAATTATTACTACTTGGCTGCAGTTATAAATGGATCCGTTTATAATCCATAGACAACTAGAAATAATGTAGGTGCTAGTCACTAGTTATAAATATAAAAGTTTCAGCTTAATCTCTTCTGCAGTTGGACAGAGAAAGCTCTGAAAAATATTTTTGGCGATTACAAATTTATTTATTAAAAACCCTACGTATACTAAATTAAAATAAAATGTAATTTAAAATGCCGCCATACAATTCATTTTTATCACTCATTAGACTTATCATCAAAACTAGACTATCTCTAGGTGCCCACAGAAACTAACCGCAAGAACTTAATGATTTTGGAAGCAAAAAGTCTTTTATTATTTTGTATTTTCTTACAGGTTTTACGACTTTGTCTTTGCATTGAAGTAGGTAAACTAAGCAAAGTAATGCAAACAAACACCGCTTCTTACCCACGGTATTTTATGAGATATCATAGTTCAACGTGCCGTCTTCCGGGTTTAGTTTTTGCTAAATGCGCAAAAGTTTTTTACAGTTTTGTCTAACGACTTATTAGGTATTACTGCAAGAATTTTAGTTTTAAATTGTTTGTTTTAATATTGTCACTTGAGTGTCAATTATTACTTAAAAAAGATAAGCACCTACTTATGTATTTATTCCGTATAATACCAACATTCATTCTAAAATTATAAATTCTAAAGTAATTCTATTGTTCCGTTTATCTGTTACGTTTTCACACCTAAACCGCTACACTGATTGTGATTTATTTTTTTATAGAGATAATTTAAGTCCTATGGATTTTTTGTTTTTAGCTTCCCATTTTTTCAACTTTCTTTCGATTTAGGAAAATTTTGTCTTCAGTCAAAAGTCCCTGATATTGATTTTTAGCCATCTAGTTGTCTTACGCTGGCTACATTTTAAGAGTACATAAACATAATATACTCAAAAAATGTTTTTTGTTAAACTATGAATAACTTTGAAAGAAAATAATCACGATATGACATGTTCTATTTTTAAAATAAAACTTCGTAACATTTCTATGCAGTAGCAATGTAAAAACTGGAAGCATATTTCGCATTTGCATTTGTTCCGCCGACCTACATCCAGAAAAAGCCTTTTTATGAAGGGTTGGTAGAGTACTCTCGTTGCTAGATGACAGCTTGCTCATTAGTCGTGTCCCAGATCTTTTTTTGCGTTTTATTTATACCTCTGACATTTTAAATTTATTTTTTGCCCTCTTTAAAACCTCTGCATAAAATTTTGTTCGGTTTATTTAAGTTTTATTTGTACTCTATTAATATTTAAATTACATTTAAAAAACTAGCAATCCAGTCACGTTTTGCTTTAGAATACAGTATTTGTTTAGCATTTAAATCAGAACTGGAAAGTTTAAAATCACGATGTGATAAAATAATTTTCGAGATTCTAAATACTCATTTCAAAATCAGCATTTTCTTAAGTCACACGTTTCAAATAAAATGCATTTACATTATCAGGACGGAGAAATTGGAAACCATATTGCAATCAAAAATAAATTGCCCGACATCTACAATATTAATTCAAAATCAGCATATAAATGTGGGTAAAAAGTAAGGTAAAAAGTGCGGAGGCTCTGCATAATGAGTTCTAAGGAGTTAAGATTCGAAGTAATTGAGGTCAATTATATGCTCGATCACAATACTGATTTGAAATCACCATAATCTTATAGTTTACATAATAATACTAACTGTAGTCCGTTATAACTTTGGTTCCTGTTCGACGTGTTGAGATAAAAACTATAGTCATTACCCTCACGATCCTTTTCCGGTTGACACTTCGAATGCCAACATGCGTTGCTGTAGGCAGCACTAGAATTGCAATTTTTCTTCCATATTCCACTAAAATACATAGTACAATAAAACATTTACTGTTGACTTCTTAGGTTACTTATCATAAATAAATGTATTAACCTTCGCCATATAACGTGCTACATACTAAGATTATTATAATTCGGGCCAGTGGCTCTCGAGTTAACGGGTGGTCACAAACGAACAGACAGGTAGACGTTGCGTTTTATAAAGATATGCGGTGTTTTCCATAAGTAAATTTCTATTTAAATGTAAATCTTAAGCTTGTTTAACGTTAGATTTTGATGCGGTGTCAATGGTACTATAAATATTGATAGGTTAGAACGATATATAATTTGAATAGGATAAATGGAATTTCGATAGGTTATTAAAACAATATATAGTGTGAATAGGCTAATTCATAATAAGATCTATCTTCTTGTAGCATTTCCTATGTAATCATAAATGTTTCTTAGTTACGATACGATTCTGGCTTACTACACCAGACCGAATCAACTCTCGCTCATTCAGTTCTCACAGAACGCGCGAGCTCGCTAAGTTGTAGGTAAATTTGATTGTTTGGTTTCTTACCGTGACTTGTAGTAAGCAAAAACCACAATGGTTCGCGAGTTACATGCTCACCCGAATACAAACAATGGGGCGCACGGTGCCAACTGCCATGGCTGTTGCGATACGATACTTTCCTTTTTCTAATGTTGATTTCGATATTTGCAGGAGGTAAGTACGGTCAAATTGATTATTCACGGGCTATGGTGAGTTATTTGCGTTCAATACATCTTTATGATTTTTACGTGGTGAATCTGGAATCCCTCTTGTGAACATCGTAAGACCAATATTAGTATGACATTATAAACGACCATGATTAAATTCACCACGGTATTTATAAATAATTATTAATGATCGTTGTTATAATGGTCGCAAAACCAGCAGCAATTTACAGATGTAGAATTCGAAATGGGGAATCTCGAATGATTGATGAATGTTATACCCACTACTGACAATTGTGATATTCACGCTTTGATTATTAACTCATAATCAAAGGATTCAAGGTTATAAAGGTGAACTGGTAGAGAAGACCTACCGCTATGCCATTATTACTTCGCATAAATAAACATACCAAATTAATGTATGCCACTTATACAAAAAATACAATACGTTCGAACAGTACTAAGCGATCATAACCTTTAACGCAAAGTGGCATATAAGCACAGATATAAGTACTCTTAAATATATTATGTATAAAATGTTTATTTAAAAGACAATACATTTTGAACAATTTTTACACCACAATTTAAGAGAAGAATATTTTCATGTCTCATATTTTTAGACCGTGATTTTTAAGTAGTCGGGTTTTAATTTTTGAACTTACTTTTTATTAATGTAACTAGTCGACAAACAAGCAGACGAGCCACCACGATGGTATGTGGTCACCGTCGCTCATGGCTATCTGTAACACTAAAGACATCACCGACATGTTTCCAACCGAAAAGGAAATGCGGGTCCCGCATAATATACTACAGTAAAATTTATTCGACACAACTTCACTTTATTAAAAGCAAAGTCTCTGTTTTCTGTACTACGTGCAGATTTTCATGTAGTTAATAATAATAGGTTCAGTTATTCAGGAGAAAAGTTTACGTATAAACATAAAAAATATATGACAAAAAAATAATCATTGTTTCGGGTGCGGCTACTATTGTAAAAATAAAAAAAATCCCGAAGCGAAGCGAGGATGGGTTACTCAAACAAGTCGTTTCCTGGAGCTTGACTCGGGTAAATTTTAAAATATTTGATTTAAATTAGACTACTCTGTTACTAATACTCCCACTGCTCATTTTATGTATCTAAAGAGATGTATCTTGTTCATCAATTCAGCTAAACATCTTTGGATTGCTACGTTTTAGTCTCTTCAATCCTACAAAAATAGTGGAAGAGAATGAGAGAATATTCATAAATAGTAATAAAGGAAGACAATTTGATTCCATGTTAAATATTTAGGTATGAAAATCATAATTGTCTTCTGTTATACAACCGTCCGGTCTTATCTCACAATCATTTTCCCATGACACCTACCTATAGCTAAAACAATAGGATTCTCTTGAACCTTATTTAAACTCGCGAAATAACGAACAAACTACAAATCAAAGTTAAAATTGTCTACGATATTATTTAATGGACATAACATAAATATACATGGTAATATTTTACTAACAAACTTTATAATAATTTGATAATACTTATCGTACTTACTGAAACAAATAATGTTAAGAAAAAGTTTTATGTTAAATTAGAAATAGTTGCAGTTTATATGGCGGACGTTTACTTATATTACAGTTCATCCAGTAATCTAAATTTGACGTAACTCATATTTTTTTTTATTCTATTTTATTTTATTTTATTTTATTTATTTGGTCTACCAACGACTGTTACATTAAAAAAAACTAAAATAGTTACACTGCAATAAATTATTATGAGCTAAATGCACAATCAGTTACAGGTAAACACAGCATGCTATTATAACTTGTAACATAAGTACCTACCTATTACATCAACATGAGGTTAATTATAAAACTAATTTAAAAGGCAACAGATATAATTTTAATTAGTCTGGGATTTTTTTAGAGAGATGTGCTCGAAACTGGTTAAGTTTAAGAGAGAAAACATCCTTGGGTTCATTAATAAACCATGTATTTAATGCATTACACAGACGAGGAACTGGTGAATGTTTGCCCAAAACAGTCCTGCGGAATGGCGGAGAAAAAAGAGAAACGGGGTTTCTTGGAACCCTGAAGGGGATCCTGAAGTTAAAAAGGTTTAGAAGCTGAGGGCAGTCAATTTGATTATTAAAAATTTTGTAAATAAATGTTAGGTCCAAAAGGGTCCTTCTCTTGCTCAGCGAGGACATTTTAAAACATTTGAGATTCTCATGATAGGATAACTTTTTCTTTGAAATTTTGGAGGTGTGAGATAAATGCCACAAAAAGCGTTTTTGGACCCGTTCTATTCTTAATATATGATTCGCATAGTGTGGCCTCCAAACAACAGGACAGTATTCTAGAAGACTGCGTACTAGTGCTTTATACAAAGTGATATTTGTCTGTGGGTTTTTAAAGACTGCTTTTTCTAATAATAAAACCCAGCATATTAGATGAGCGCCTAACAATACTTTCTATATGAGGTACAAAAGTTAAT
>DWPT01002606.1:0-15890 GCA_018251895.1 Agathymus mariae mariae | reverse complement strand
CAGGGGTAGTTGGTTTTGGACAACGAGGATCGGTGCTACCAGGGTAGCATCGTGGCGGTTCAGGTGTTGTGGGCTTGGGGCAACGGGGATCAGTACTGCCAGGGTAGCATCGGGGCGGTTCAGGTGTTGTGGGTTTAGGGCAACGGGGATCAGTACTCCCCGAGAAGCATCTTGGAATTTCAGTTGTTGATGGCTTAGGACAGCGTGGATCTGTGCTGCCTGAGAAGCAGTTTGGTCCTTCACGGCAACTAGGGTCTGACGATCCAGGATAGCATTTCTTCTGTGGTATCGTCGTCAAACACCTCGGGTCTGGTGAACCCGGATAACATGGCTGTGTTGGTCTTATTGTAGTTATAACGTTTTCTATATCGCTATCGCATTTCGAGTCACAATTGCTTCTGCAAAGCTGGAATCAGAAGTATACATTTACTTTCAATTACGCTGCAGCAAGTGTTAAAATCTCAAATGTCCTCGTATTAGTAAAAAAAATATATATGCAGTTTTGTTTTGCATTTCCTCTAGTGCACTATAAATAATATTTGATTTTTATTTGTTTTTGGAGCTGTCCGTATTGATTTTTTCATTAATTTAATTCCTAAAGAACATTGTGTTTATAATCTCCAATTGTATTTATAACTGTCACAGAATATCAAAATTTATATTAATTTTGATTTTGTGTCCAATAAATACATAAACATCAGTATTAACTGATAAAACTTAATTGTCTGTTTGCTTGATATTATGTTACCCTAACTCTATAAATTATTGGTCAATTTTAAATGAAATTTGGGATGGTGGTCATCGAGATATCGTAAGCAACAATTTTTTTTGTGGCGGATACTTCTCGTATGGTGCTGCTTCACTGCTGCGATAAAGTTTTAAAATATTATTAAAGTTACGGTCTCTTTATCTTCATAACTGATCATCAGATTCGCACCATATTTGAAAAGGACTAATTTGAAGCTTTATCTCGTACACTAAAGAAATAATGATTTGTAACAAATCATAAGCAACGGTTTTATATATATAAAAAATACATACACGGACACATAGAACCTTTTCGGTTTTTTCCCTTACTTGTTTTGAACTCTGTTAAAAATAACCTGTAGCGGTTTACGCGAGTGGCAATATTGGATTTTATGTATGTTTATAAGGAATTGAGCACACAAAATTGAAATTTGGAATTATTATTAGTTTGAATATACTATAGATTTTTTTTTTATGAAATAGTGTCTCACGGGCATCTTTAGCAGTGTCGAAGAAATATATCCTATTTAAATGAAATAGAACCTACAGAGATAAAATTTAAACTAACTATAATAGTTTGTTAACGATACAGTTCTAACACTTTGCATTCAATATAATTTTCATTCGATTCTAGTATATAAATATCTATCTATAGTGCCTCTCTGTTTGTACATTCCATTGGAAGTGACTGCATCCTATGATGGATCTACTTAGGTCAAAACAAAACAGCCGGAAGCATTTTGCAGCGATATAAGGGCATAATACAAAAAAGTTATTATTTGGGAAATCGCGTTTAAAGATTCTGGAATCCTGTATTCCTGCTTATTTTTCGAATAAAATGCTTATTATACAAGTTCTAAATGTGCAATTTAGCATATTTATTCTTTAATAACTAAGCTATAGATAGCCATGAATCAAAATTTATAATATTATGAAATCTCTTTATATATCATAAGTTATTTGAAAAAATAGTTTCAAGTTAGATCCATATAGTACAAAAAAGTATAACAGAAATGTGAACCTATTTAAGTTTAATCCGATATAATATTATCGTGCCAGTCACAGTTTAGTTTTTAAGCATGTTGCCATGGTTGGTGGTTAAAACAGAACCGCAAATCTGAACTTATAGTTTCCATTTTATAAACAAAATGTCAAATAAAATTAAAATATTACTTTAATATTCAGTCAAAAATGTTTCTTTTGGCAACAACAGCTAACAAAAATAAATGTTATAATTACTCCTTTGTCACCACGTTCATCACACACCGTCTGTAAATAATGTAAAACACAGCTATGTATCTACCTATCTCCGTAGCGCTTTTTTTTAGCTTGAGTCTCATCCCAAAAATAACTGGACGTTTCGATAGCTTCTAGAAAATCCAACATTATCATTATCCTCGTGATTTTTTTTAAATTCAGTGATATTAAAGTTGTAACTGTTCAATTTAGATTCATAATAGAATGCCAAAGTTTCACCATTGCACTCGTCGATGTTCTTTCTATCGTTATTTTTTTCTTCACTGCCTAGTTCCTTTTTTTCTTAATGGGTATCATATTTTCTATTGATGTCTGCTTTTGTAATTCAGATAAATTGTGGAAATGTAAACAAAGATCACATTGAATCTTCTTGGGTTGATAAAAGCCAAGGTTTAATTTCGTATTAAATATGTCATTAAATGTGTGATTTAGCCTGGCCGGGCGAGACGTTTCCTTTTGCAAAACTTCGAAATCTCCAAAAACCTCTGCAATGCTTTTTTGCCACTGCTGATGTATTCTCTTGAGGTAGACGCTATTATATAATTAGATTTAATGCGAGGTACGCAGTTGATGAAATTGATGATGACATTTAAAAGTTCATTACTTGCAGTTTTATAATTATCGTGTACGCCGTATTGATTTATGAATCCTTTATGAAGCCCGCAGTATTTTTGCTCTCCACCTATACGGTTCAAACCATCTTATGTGCAATATCAAGAGAATGAATAAAAAACTTTTTACATATCTTTGCTTTTTCATCATCTACTACCATTATCGACTACTGAAGAATCGAATGCATAGTTTAGATTATGCGAGTTGTCGACATTACACACTTGTAATGAGGTGTCATCTATTTACTAATGCCCAGAATGTATTAAAAATTTCCAATTTTTTAGATTCCTTGATACGATCACTGCATTTTAATCTACATTTTTGATCACAATGTAGTTTTATATTACGCGCAGGAGCCAATTTCTTCAAATATACAACTACATATCTTTGACCCAAGTTTCGATTATTTTTTGCGTGATTTGCATCCATTTTATTGAATCTGTTCTGCGTTTTCTTGGTTTTGTTTGAATAATCATCTATTATAGTTAGATTGTTCATATCAAACGCAGTTGTAGCTGCTGTACTCTGTCAACGTTGACGAAGGTTTTGCTTTTCATTGTAAAAAGGATCGGCATCACTGAATTGTAACTCACTTTCCTCCGAAGCAAAGTGGAGAAATTGTGTGATTACACACCGTTGTTCGGGGTCTAACTGATGGTAACTCGTTGTAAATAATTGACGAAGAAACATTAGATGTACCTGGCTGTGGGTCGGTGTTTTAGTCTGAAGATAGTCGGGATGTGTTATGATCGTCAGAAGAGTTTCTATTAGATGAAGAACTATGTGAGTTATTGTTAGAACTCGAACTGCTGAAGCTGACGAAGAACTTGAGCTAGAAGAACGACGGAGAGTGATGAGTTTCTGGCATTACCTGGGCATTTTCTATAGGCGCACTCCAATGCTGTGACGGTGTAGGAAACTATCAAAACCAGTTGTTTGTTGTTGGGTAGAAAAAATTGTAAGTTACTTAGCAAAGCACTTGAAAAATCACTATATTGTATCATTAAAACATTAAAACTTGCAATACTGTACAGTTAACGAAAAATATCGCCCATATAGTAAACAAAGATTAACATTTCTGTAATTTACTAAAACTTTATTATTTTACTGAACATTTAAGAGGATTAACTTTAAAAAAGCATTGAAGTTTTTATGTAAGTAAGGGCCTAACATAAAGTGTGTCTGCAGACATAAAAAAAACTACGTACTACAATGAACCAGTAAGATATAATTCCCTTTAACGTCTTAACTTTTTGGCATTATAGCGATCTATTATGAATAAAACATAAAAGTTTACTATATTTTGTATAATATAAGGACACAAACACGAATTGTACAACGTTTGAATGGGCTGTTTTTGACAAGTATGGACACTTTACTGATTGCAACCTTATAGCAGGAACAACGGGTGTCGGGCGTGCGAGCGCTAACCGGTAGAGAATTTCATGTTTTGCCCATATCTTTTAAAATCACATTTTACAAAAATTTTGATTTAGACCCTTACATTAGTGAGGTTGCGATATATTGTTTCTACTTTATACTGTAAATTCTTAGTTACCTACTGTGGAACTTTAAAAACGAGTTAAGGAATACTATTAGTTTAATGGTTTTCATTATTGCTTTTTTTCCTTTATTTCGCTTTTAATTTATTTACAAGTATTTTAAATTTTTATATAAACTGTATTTTTCCATATTTGTTTCCGTAAACATATTATTTTATTTGTATATGAAAAAAAATTTTCGTACAAACATACAGGTCTGACGATGACTATATTAATATATATATATTATATTACAGTTTCAACTGTTTTGTGATTTGAATATAACAATATAATATTTATTTACACAATAGGCAGTAGTTATATGATTATTAATTTGTGTTTACCTCAACATTACACGTAAGATACACTTGATCTGTCTCTGGAAAACGAAAGGCTGACACTTTGCTGTAAGCAATCAGCGTCGCTCCACTCCTGCCAGTGTTTGTTGACTTTTGCCATAAATCAATCAGTTTTTTCTTTCTATAAACAACACAGAAACTTATAAAAAAATGTACATAAAAATGGCCAATGATTAAAAAATGGTTTATTTCGAAACTGTTCATCATTAAAATCCATAATTATTTCACTCCTGGCTTGGTTTTCCTTTCACAATGAGAGGGGATAATAAGATAACCCTCCACGCTGGCTAATTGCGGTTGGTAGACTGTACATACCTCTGAGAAAGTTGTAAGAAACTCTCAGGTATACAAGTTTTCTCACGATGTTTTTGTTCAAGGAAGCAAATTATAATAAATTTGTTGCTAGAGGTATGTGTCTGATTTAAACTAAACTCTCCCGTGCCGGAGAGTTTGGCGTACAAACTAACCATCCCTGCTGTCGTGAATGATTCGTGAACATAGTACCTTGTATATTATGTAATCAGGTTACGTTTAAGACAAGGAAAACTTATTTCTTATTTCAATAATCTTAATAATATAACACGTCTAATTTTACTCTTGCTTATACGATATTATTCAAACAGATAAAGTATACCTAATCATCATTAATGATTTTGAATTATTTATAAATTATTCCTGACACACTGCGAGCAGAGAATGTTAACTTGAAATCAAAGAAGAAGCTCCTTATACGCCCAAAACTTATACTCACTTAGGACATCCTCCTTTGTCTGTCAGTTGTATTTTGTTTGTCTTAGGACTATCATAGTTTTCGTTGTCATACGCCCAGCAGTCCAGGATCTTCAAGTCAAATTGTTTTCTCACGTCCTTCAGGTAAACTAGAATGGTTAGATATTCACCGATCTTGATCGATTGTTCCAGAGGAGTTGTCTGAAATTTTTGTAAAAATATTTGGTTGGTACCAACTGTTTATAATATATTAAACAAAATCTTTGTACATTTCTGAACGTAGAAGTCTTGTAAAAGACGACACATTTTATTGCGAAGTTTATCAATAGTGAACTGCCATTATGCATGATGATTTTACAACGTGGTCGCCCTTCACGATATTACTCCAATCATTTTAAAGATAAGGATTCGCAAGTTCCCCGCTCAAAAGGTATGATTATCCAGAAGGTCCACAAATATGTATGTCATAGCTAAATTCCAACAGCGGTCTCACAACATAATTGGGGGGCCTACAGCGTGCTTGATTACGCCGCTTCAATGCATCAGTGTAGGCGTTAATACAACTCTCACTTTGGAGCTTTTGCCATTCTAAGGGCTCAAACTAAGTTTAACGACATTTAGCGAAGGATAATGTCCCCAGTTCGACAGAAAATGCCTCGACGTACAGAAATATTTAAGGAAATTATCCACTACAGTAGCTATCTCGTTCGCGAAGTAAACGCTTCAAATCAAATTAGTTCTTATACCGCACATAAATTACTTACATTAGGGAAAATTCCTCTTTGTATATCCATCCAGCACTCGATGCCTCCGGCAGGACCTTGTACGGCCACCACATCCAGCATGTCCACCATGAAGGGCTTTAGCTTGAGCGTGTGCGATTGTTCTTGCTTAATCAAGCCAGTTGACGATACTTCTAGAGTTGTTCTTGCACAAGATACCTGCAATGTTTTTACTGATTTAGTTCTATATTTAAATACCTGGTTTCATATTGTTTATTAATAAATATTTTATCTTTCTTTATTTTTGATATAAATACTCGACAAACGAGCAGCCGAGCCACCTGATGTTAAGTGGTTACCATCACCCATGGACATTAGTCTGAAGGTATCACTCAAGTTAGTTGCCATATATTTAAATAAAATTGACTTATGATTTCTGAATTCATGTAGGATACGTGAATAGGTTACCTAGAAATTTAATTTGGATCAAATAGTTTGAATTTACTTTTTAGAGAAAAAATATTGATTGTCACAAAAAAATCGTAACGCTTTAACTGCGATATGATTTAGATTTAAATTTCTACTAAAGTATTTTAATACATTTTTTATTGTAAATCAAATATTTGTCTTTGCCAAGGCAGCATCTATTAAACTACCTTCATTATCATAAGAGTATGTAATTCTACCGAAGATTCCAAGTAGCAGGCAACTGTCTTCCAAGAT
This sequence comes from Agathymus mariae mariae, assembly GCA_018251895.1. NCBI lineage: Eukaryota > Metazoa > Arthropoda > Insecta > Lepidoptera > Hesperiidae > Agathymus > Agathymus mariae. Next base: position 9,200 of record DWPT01002606.1, on the reverse strand, counting down.
GAGCCAAAACCGACCAAAGTCATATGCTCACGGAGCACTTAAAAAAATGGTAGCCTCGTTTGTGGTAAAGGATAGTTACGTCGCCACTGTTCTACTAGAAGATAGCAAGACGGTTAACGCTGACTGGTATACCACTGTTGGTTTACTACAAGTCATCACAGAGTTTCGAAAAAACAATTCTAGGCGTCGTATGACACTGCATCATGACAATGCAAGTTCGCACACCGCCCGCCAGACATAGATGTCTTTGAGTACCCAAAATGTCGAAATTTTAGATCAGTCGCCTTACAGCCCTGACTTGAACCCTAATAATTTTTTTACGTTCCCCAAAATCAGGCAAACTATTCCTGGTCAACATTTCAGGTAACCCGAAAAAGTTCTTGATGTATACAAATCGGCCATTTTGACTACCCCCACTTCGGAGTGGAATAAATGTTTTAAAAAGTGATTCGAACGCATGCAAAAGTGTATTAAATATCGCGGAGAATTGTTTGAAAAACAATAAATGGTAATAATATATTAGATTGTCTCTATTTATTTTAAACGACACAACTAAAAATTCAGCCATCGTAGCCGCCTCTACTTACTAAGTATCTATTGTTGAAGAATTAGGTGTTTAGTGTTTGGAGTCAACTTTTAATGTTAGTATTGTCGGGAGTATTACTTTTTTATTTCGATACTGGCCACAAGCAGTCATAAAATTTATTACACATTTTATATATTTTTTTACAACAACATCTAAAATAAAATTTTATTGGGTTATCGTGACCACGGTCCAGGCTACAAAGTCGGTGTGAAATGATGTATAGAATACGATACAATCGATAAGTATGTAAAATTGGAAGTAAATATCAATATTATGTACTATTTAGAAGTAAATGTGGAAGTAAAAGTCGTTTATAACACAATAATAGCACCTATTCATGTCAACTTGTGAATATAAAAACAAAATCAAATCATACCTTCCTGGCAAAATCCGAAGATCCTTGAACGAAGTCATCCGCTTGGAACACAAGGATATTGTCAACGGTGCCACACGCGTTGCAGAGAGGGCGGGTGCCACAACCGTTGAGTGGCACCCGGAAGGAGTAGCGCGACTGGCTACCTCCGAGAGATACATACCTGCAAATTACAAATCTTTGTAGAATTTTGTAGAACTTAGTTTTATTTTATTTTATACTTGAGATTACCATGCATTCGGTGGAAATTGGTAATAAATTGCGAGGTACACCGGTGAGTTACTGGAACGAGAATATTTTGCTGACCTATTGACCTATTTTCCTATCGGTGGTAGACGTCAGTGTCGAACGTGTTACTTCGTGCATGAGTTGAAAATATTGAAACTAATCCTAATAATTAATCAGCACTATTATTTATTACTATCTACTCACTCCGATTCTAGGTTGAATAATTATCTATACTCATAATTAAATTGTAACAGGGTCAAATCTTTGCAATAAGTATTTTTAAAAAATTTTATGGTGGTTGGTTTGTTGTCGATATAAAGGTCAACAATGTTTTTTGAAATTTTTGTCTGTCTAACCACGTATCACATTACAACCACTAATCAGGTTTGAATGATATTAGCCATATATCATATAGATATTAGAATATATTTTTAGTAAAAATACTTTTCATGTCAAGAAATGGATTTGTTTCTGGGGCATAAGAAATTCGCAGGATAGGAAATAGAAGTATATATGAACATTTTAATAAGACAGTAAATAAAATTTGACTACTCGGCCACAGTTATTAAAGCAACTGAAGCAAAGAGAAACCGTTGTATTTGTATATTTAAGATAGATTTGTCTCATAAAATGTTAAAGTAAACTACGATTGATTATGAGTATGTAAATAAGCTAATAAAGCAATACTTACTTGCACTTAGGGTCGCTCAGATATCCCTTGCTGTAGATAATGCCGTCGTACACATCGGAGAACTCCACAGTCACTTCAATGTAATCATCAGTACATTGCACATCAATGTCTGGTGCATTTGGGTTATCCGCAGCGCGGGAGCCTCTCACAAAGTTGACCCCGGTATCCTCGCCGGTTTCGAAGGAGAACGGGGAGAGTGCATTATCGCTGGAGAGCTGCAAGTTCAGCTCGGCAACAGTGAGGGTATTGTCGTCTGAAACAGCTGTAGCGAGCGACAGCTACAGCGGATAATCAAGTAAGAGAATAAAATGTTGCTATAATAGAAGAAAACAGAAGTAAAATAAATGATTTAAATGAGAAATTAGCGATAATGACTAAGAGATTGAATGGAAAGGAGAAAGTTCTCGTGCTTGTGTGTAAAACAAAACTAGGGGGCGAGATAATGAAGATGGTAAGAACAATATGATTACTTTAGGATTTAGCATATTACCATAAAATATAGTTTTAACATGAAAGACACATGAAATGACATATTTCCTCTAAGATTACTTTTTGTAAGGGAGTTTACAAAAGCAATGCCACTTTTATTTCAAAGAAGTTAAGCGAAAATCATCTAAACAGAAATTGGTGACAAGATAAAGAGAGCTAAGAATAGAATTAGAAAAGATAATAATATGCTTGTATGTAAAATAAAATGAGATGACACACATTTAACAAATATTTTTTGTTATCAGTAATCCGTAGGAAATCTTAATAACACATCGAATTCAGTTAATGACCTTTTTTGAGTCTTTCGATATTTGTTGCATATGAGTGGACTATACTGAACGTTGTTTTCTATATTATGAGTACATTACAATTTATAACTATCCCAGTGTTGGGCTTGGATTAACTCTGACAATCTGGTCATAAGGACATAGTCCGTCACGCTGGCCATGTGCGGAATAGCAGACTTTACACACCTTTGAGGAAACTGTGAAGAACTCACAGGTATGAAGGTTTTCCAACGATGTTTTATTTCACCGAATCGAGTGGTAATTAACTTGCAATATGCACATGCTGTGAGATTGACGCTTAAGCTGCTACCGCTGTTGGTTACAAATGTATACCCAGTAGTAGACTTGTCATTAGCAGATTATTGATCACGAAGCTAGTAACTAGCGACAAGGTCAAGAATTTCAAATGTACAAACTAATCAACTAGTGAAACTAACTACTAATGAAACTAATGAAACTCATAATAACATTTTTCACATGCCATCATTCCTCATTAAGCAACTGTGCTGTTAACAAGACGCAATTGGAACAATTTAAAGATACGCTTGTAACAACATCCTGCTTTAGTTTGAGTGTAATGCTTCTGTTCTCTGTAATCGCTATCAACATATCTGTAATATTATTGTTGTACTCATACAATGCATATTTTTCCATACCCACGCAAATGTTGTTATTGCAAGCCTTTCGATGTTGAGAACGTCTACTTTGGATATAGTGTTTAATTGCAATGCGTATTGCACATGAATTATCATTTGCTTCGGTGAATAAAAACATTGTGAGGAAAAATGTACACTCAGGTTGAACTCTCAAGAGTTCCAAATAATGTTTTCAAAGGTGTGTGAAGACTTCCAACCGCACTTGGCCAGTGGGGCGAACTATATATTTATCCCTCTCACAGTGAAAGGATATCAGAGCCCAGCCGTAGGATAATTATGGATTGTAAAGATTATGGATGTTATAGATATGAAATTTGGATATGGACATGAATAATCTTTTACCGGTATCGGTTACGGTTACGGATATTAAATAATTTCAGATTACCCGATTGTTTCGGCTATGGATTTTTTGGATTTTGGATTTGCATCACGGAAAAATAATTAATGTAATTATGTTAAAAATAAAAATAAGTAATGTATTTAAAGCATTTAACTATTTTTCTACGTATTATGTAATATTATAATCACAGAAAAAAATAATAGCTTTAAAAAATAAAAACTCTAAAACGAGAACGTTGCGGCTAATGTATGGGCACGGCGGGCGAAAACATATAACGTACTTTATGTAGACTCTGTTCCTATCCGAAATTGTCCGAAACTGTTCGGATACGGTTTGGGATATATTTTATTTCGGATATCCGATAATTTCAGTTGCGGTTATGGAGCTCCATAACGACCCTGGTAATGATGGTTGCATTGTTAAGGGTACATGCGTTAAATTCCTGTTATAGAAATCTCTTTACTAACATTTAATTATTTCGATAAAAAGTATTTATTATTTTCGTTTATCTCTACAAGAAATTTTTGATAAGGAATGAGCAATATAATTGCACAGTCAGTTTTATTAAATAAAAGTTGAGTTACTCAAAATAGATGAAGTACAGAAAAAGTTAAACTTTTTTCATTGTTAAATTTACAAGCGGTATGTATACCAGGCGATCCTTCGTCCATCAATTTGATACGCTAAAGTTTTTTCGTTAGTAAAGTTTCCTCATGACCCCTTGTCCAGAAGATAGAAGAATACAACAATGTACTAACCTGCACGAGTGCAATCAGTGTCGCTATGCGCATGACAGCCGCTTCATGGGGCTCTGGAAAGAAAGAGATTATTGATAAGATTATGAACAAATTCATCGGTTATTCAAATAAAATGTAGAATGCCCTAGCCACTGAATTTTGCTCCGATCGAGCAACGGCTCAAATGGAAATTGACTTTCATTGAAAATTAAGTGGAACGGATTATTTCAAATAAATGTATTATGTTTGAGTTATAAATATTAAATTGAGTAAATAATTGATGATTAAAAAAAAAATATTTAGCTTTAACGCTTATAATTCTGAGTTGACATACCGAATCTAAAAAATATATAAAATTAAGTCTAGGTTGAATGTTATGTTTATTGGAACTATTCAAAAGTAGGTATGAAATTCAATATTTTAGGGAATAAATCTCCCTTATTGAGTACAGTTGACTTAGTTGACCGTTGTAACCACCTTTTATGTACAGAAAAAGTAGAAATTGATTTAATAAAAAATATGTATTGGTTACTTATTTTGCCGTATTAACCTATTCTCACTATATGGATATTGTGGAAACAAGAAAATACACTTCGCTGGACATAACATAACCAAATTCATCAATGTTTCAGAACCATTGTCTCGAAGAAACGAACATGACACAATGACATGCAATGATAACGTCACTTACGTTATCAAAAGAGAATGTGTCGTGTCCTCGTAGTGTTGCGTCATTGGTCCGAACGGTAGATTTTCAGGTGATAAAATGTTTCTATATTAATGATGACATTCGTAACGCCTACGCTGAGTCAAATTTGTAGATAGGCTATATATCAATGTATACTAGTATGTTTAATAATTAATTGTTTGTCGCTAGTGTTTAAATATCTACACAGTGAACCTCCGAATTAACATAGGTGTCGTAGGTAGCAGCTAACAATAGATCAGAAAAGCCATAAACTGAATACACATCCTGATCTGTGGTTGATCAGACGATTAGCAAGTATTTAATTCGCCCGAAACGTATCAGCGACCCTTAAAATAATGCTTTGCCCAGTAAGGAATTCAACTTAAAGCTATTTGCCAGTCAATTATAAACAAAACAAATTTCTATGGATGAGGACGTGTGCTATGTCAAGATCAATATTTCGCAGCTGCGTGGAGCGACAGCTACTTTAATGGAAAAAAAAATAGGAAAAAGTAATTATTTGCCAAAATACTAAGTAAAAACATTTGTAAAAGTAAACAGCATATCGCCCACCCAGTTAAAACTGGCAATTTTCGTCTATGGATATCCATAATCAATTATGAAACGATTATAATACCTTTTTTGAAGTTAGTTTCAATACGTTGCTGTTTTAATGAACTATATTGAGACGACTTCATTATTCAGTGTTTTATTTATATTTGCAGTTGAAAGTAATTAACTTAAATTAGTTTGGTTACTTTCCTTGTCACCATTAGTCATAACTTGTTTCATAATTAGTCACAATTAGAGACATTTTAAAAGAAATACTGACAGAGTTAATAGCATATTATCGATTATAATAATAATTCTCGATCCGAATCCAAATTGATTTAGAAAACAATCTAAAATTTATTTTCATAGTATATTAGTGGTCCGCCGTGACAACGTTCGGTTTTATTATTATTTATATTTATAAACAAAATATGTACATAGGACATACCTTACAAATAGTAAAGAAAAACACGTGATGGCGCAGATGATAAGCTTATATAAAATCTATCTATCTATATAAATCTGTACATTAGATTTTTTTGTGAAATTTCATGATAAACATTTGTTTTATGACACTGACATTAATTTGATCATTTAAAAATTGTTTGTCTGTTTGACAGTATGTCCCGTTATAACTCAAGAAAAGCTTGACCGATTTTCATGAAAATTGGTATGTCGTGAGAATACGTGATTGTGCATTTTTAATAATTATGTATATATATTTAGTAGTCTAACCCGGACAAAGTCGGATGGGCTCGGTAGTAAATTCTAATAATTATAAAACCGTCACATGTTAGATCGTAACAAAGATACCCGTAAATAATCAAGACTACATAGCAAACATTTATCAATGATATCTATCTACACCCGGGTGAAAATTGAACCTGCAAACTCTTGAAACATGCAGATTTCTTGAAACACACACACATCTAACACATTTTTGTCGCACATAAGAATTTTCTAGCTTTTTTTAACATGGCATACAGGTAAAGAATCTGACATTTTTGTAATAGAATAGTTGTTGCTCTACCGATCGGAATGGCGGTCACAAGGAAGTTTAATTGTAATTGTATCGTAGATTCGTGAGGTCACTGGGGCCGCGTGAACCCAGCCACATTTGCTTCCGGGCCGATTGAACCCGACTTTGTTTGCGTGAATTTTGGCACACTATCGATTTTCTGACGATTCCAAATATTTGAAGTTATTCATGATTAATTGGTTTCGAGTTTAATTTGTTAATTAGTTTAGTTTTGCACGGTTTTTAAGATGATTTAGGAGCATGAAGTTATTTTTATTACTCTGAACAGTACCTAAAGGCGTTGAAGCGACTTTAATAGCTGTTTATTATAAAGTTAAATAAGTAATCAGTTGAAGGTTGTCTACTTAATAATTTTGTTATATAATTATATTTTTAAAATAGTTTTATGTCACTATGTTTAATAGTACCTAAATAAAATTTTAATAATTTTCATAATATATAATAAGTACATAGTTTGAAAACTACATGTTTTTATAGTTAATAGGCAGACGAAAAAACTAGCCATGTAAGCTTTCAGTCCAGTTATCAATGGATATGATCAATAAGACGAAAACTTTAAGTACCTCTTTTAAGAATCCCCACGTCAACGCGGTATAAGAATAAGTTTGAATAAAGCTTGTTTGAGTTCGTATGAACATAAATGAAAAGAAAGAAATACATAATTCAAGAAGTGTAGTAATGATGGAAGAGTATCAAGGTATGGTATCAAATTAAATTGTCTCTCAGGTTACTTCCCGTTGTTAAGTTGGTAGAATAAACTTAATACTCGATCACAAAAATAACTGTTTCTTAATCTTGTATTATATAAAATACGCTTCTGTTTCTATGTCACCTATGCACGTATAATTTGTTACAATTAACGGAAAAACTTGCTAGTATCTATTAGAATAAAACATTGCCGCGTTCATTGTATACGACGACAATACTACAGACCGATGTATGGCGAAGACTAATGACTACTAATTAGCTTGTCAAATCCGTTTTTAGAGACACCACAAGCGACATTGTTGCGAGTCTATTACTGATCGGAAACAATAATTTTTGCTTCCCAAGTTTTTATCCAGCAGTCAACTTACCGTTGCCTGTGACGAGGGAACAATTCACGTACCGGGTCCATGAGACGTGTCTTCTGATTGACTGGAAGATAAACATTGAAACGTCCAGCTGTTGACTTTTTTATCTATCCAGTTACGTAGGTACTGTACGTCTACTCAATACCTATTAGAAATCTTCGTGTTGTGTGTCCCATTAATATAGTATTTGAAGTACGAGGCTAATAAGCTGATAAATATTAATAAAATATACTTTGTATACATATAAAGGTGAGCGTTATAAAACTTAACTAAGGCTGTGTATTAAAGTTAATTTAAAATAATAAATATTATATATTAACAATTTAAGCGGCTGACACAATATTAATATAGTGGCGTACAATATATGAGTACTCATATATATGTTGTGAGTACCCGTATAATTTTTTTATTTATTATGAATTTGACTGCAATCCCACCTGATAATAAGTAGCGATTAGCCTTAGATGGAACCCATTAACATAGAAAACCCCTATTTACTCTTGACTAAATAATAGCGTACAGCTCACAATGAGTTTTAAGAATACCAGCATATAACTGCGAACTGTGTGTTTAAAACTATTCAATTAAAATATTCAGTTATACCCCAAATTGCACACGCTCACACAAACACACAGGCACACTTTTATAAAATATAGGTGACGCTAAAGTGAATTATTGTTCTGTGGACTTCACCGTGAGAAATAATCTGTTCCTGCACAAGACACACTTACGCATCTGTGTTACGATTGATTATTTAATAAATATCAGCAAAAAGGTCAGTTAACAAAACATAGGCTATGCGTACTATAATTAACGTATGACTTATGTTAAAGGTTAAAATTGAGGATTTCGTGACTCTTAAAACATCTTCGTAACGTCCATCACTTATTGTTTTTTATATTCATTATCATATACTCTGTCATAATTCATAAGTAACTGATTCATCTATGTCCAACCAAAGTTTAATTTTTTCCTTGTGTTACATTGATACTAAGAAAGGAATTTTGAAAATTTTAACTTAAAAGGATGAAGTAGAGGTTGTTTGTATGAAAATGCGTCTATTTGCGTAAAAGTTAATGCGAACTGGTCGTTGGGGTTTTTATTAAATTCAAATATGCACTATATTTGAGGTTAGTTATTAGTTATTTCACGATATAAGGGTTCAATTTGTGAGGAGATCTTGTCCAACCTTGTTAAGATAGACAGACAGAATTTTGAAAGTCCGATATTTTTCGCGATTTTAATTATTACGCTTAAAAAAACGCAATGCTTAAGAGGTATACAGTTATTTTCTGAAGCGAAGAAAGAGAGATTATCCAACAAGTAATATCGCAATGACTGATGACTTTATAAGTACCGGCTGGTCAAATAGACATGAAGCAATAGAAAGAAAGAAAGAAAGAAATACATTTATTCACGGCTTGTACACTTACATAAACATTCATCTATAATTACAGTATA